>DWTU01002721.1:0-11154 GCA_018251515.1 Cecropterus confusis | reverse complement strand
TATCAATGAAAATAAAAAAAAATAATAAACGCAAATGTGTAGAGGCTTCACAAGCACTTGCGGGAAATTCCCTTGATTCATTTGCAACAAAAAACCGACACTCGATCAGATAGGCTCTCAGTTTTTGCAAGCTAAGGCAAACGCCTCATCCGCACATTTGAATTTGTGATGGCTTGTTGAGGCTTGGCAAGCATGCAGACGCGACATAAGAGGTCGAGACGAGATTCGACCGTAAAACCGTTAAGAAACTGGCTACCAGTTAAGTTACAGCAAGATCTGACAGTAGGCCGCGACTCGACTCGTAACTCGCGAGCCGTTTTAGTGTAAACGAGCCTAATACAATAATCCGTTAAGTGGGAGACCAATTTCTACATGGAGGTTCCCATATCACCATGAAATATTTATGCTTGTCATCATGTCATCATAGCAACTAAGCAGACTAGTGTCCGACCGAAACCGAATTTCGGTAACGGTCTCAGTTTCAGCCGAAACCGAAACTTGCTTTATTTCAACTTTATTATAATCACTCAGTCTTATTTTTTTTAACATTTTTACTTTTGATAATCAACACAATCCCTCATTTTAAGAAAAAAATATTAACCTACACAAATAAATATCTCACGATTTTCAAGTATTTTTATGTACTTGAAGAAGGTAAGATGTAACTCAAATAAGTAGATTCTATTTTTGAATACGGTCGCTTGGATGGAATTCAACGCACCGAACGTGATCGATCACAGCGCGAGAACTCCCGAATAGTTTCGGTTTCGGTCGCAGTTTCGCAACCGAAACCGAAACCCGTTTTTTTGCCGAAACCGAACCTTCGGTCGGACACTAAAAGAGACTAGCAGTATGAAAATACTTTGTAATTCCTTCCACAAGGGCAACAACAAAAACCTAATAATAAGCCTCAAGCCTGTCAGTCTGTCATAAGGCTCGAGTTGTTAAACTATGATAGATAAACACTTCTAATTTATGCAGTGTGTGTTTCTATAGCACTTTAAACACTGACCAAAACGTCATCAACCCCAGATAAGATGAGATTACCGACAGACACATTACTACTCCGGAGGATTAAGATGGAGGTCATTAAAAAAGTATTTCTCATTTACCGTTCACATTTCATTTATTTTTCATTCGCCCCTTAAATCTACCTACATCAAATAAACAAAGTTTGGATTAGATTAAAATAAAACCACAAAAACCAGTCTTGTAAATGACATGTAATTTGAAATACTGTAAACAAGAGATCCGATATAATCCATTATTATTAGATATAGCGTACATACAGAGGTCTTCTAAAATCTTATTTAGGGTAGGTACGTACATAAATGAAAATATCTCGACAATACTTATTTTACGTATTTTAGTTCGTTTTCAATGTTACAATTCACGATCACTGCCAAGTCGAAGATAATTGAGGATAAAAATGTAATCAATATTAGGATTTTAACATCGTTTACAAATGTGTCATCCAGATAATTGCGTTGCCTCAATAAAATATACTAAAAATAACATTAACAAAACAAAATAAAATTAACTTGATATATAAAAAAAAAACCTGTACAACGGCTATATCGTTTGTTTATTGAACATTTATACCACGAATTGTAACTTTGAACACAGTCTAAAATATCGCTTAAATTATGGCTATACCGATAAAGAAATAGGCACATAAAAAGAATACAAAGAAATCATTCGTTATTAGTATATGTTTATGTATTAATATTGCAAGTACAGACTAGGTTGGTAGTATTGATTAAATGAAGTTATCAATGACAAATCTAAAAATAAACCTAGCTAAAACTATATTTATAAACTTACAAGCTTTCGTAGCAAAGGAACATAATTATTACTGAATACATTACTGAATATAAGGGAATAAAATGCCACATAAATGCGACAAACTTAAAAAAAAAAACACATAAAAAAATAACATAAAAATGCTTCTTTTTATCAGGAATACTTTTGTCTACAAAATACGAACTATTTATAAACATTAAAAGTACCACGTCAAAAATATACATATTTGTAAGAAAATAAATGCAATCAAAGTCCGTGGAATCATATATACTTAGCAATAAATCAATAATTGTAAATTTTATAACTTATAACATGCTACAAATACTGGGAAACATCTATTTAAACAAGTCATCGCGGGGTATTTAACGTTTTATATTGAAGCCTTTTTTATAGTCTTATTTGTTTAAATGTATGTTTTTTTACAACATATGCCAAATATAACAAAACATACCCATATATTTTGTCTATCCAATAAAGCGTCTCTCGTCTTATAGGCCATAACCATTTGTCCTGTCAAATATTATGTTAAAAATATGAAAAATAGTACTGAATATCTGTGTTACTGAAAATCATAAGAAACAATTTAATTTTATATGCTTGCGCATGTATTGCTCCTTAAAAACAAGCATTACATGGCAGTACACATGTACAAACATACATAATGCATAAAATATTCGTACAAGTGATGTTTATTAGCGTCGTGACACATGCAAATATTTTATGAAAAGGTAAGAGTGTTGTGATTTCCTTTGTGTACCAAATCTTACATTTGGTACACAAAGGAAATCACAATAATAACAATATGATCTCATATGTTGCGTAGTCTGTATAAAACAATTTTACAAAGACTGAATAGAATAAAATCTGAGCAATAAAATTATTACAAAATGACAAAACAATGCCTAGGCTTCATTTATATGTAAAAGTTTGAAGTCTTCAGCAACATAATAATACATAGAATTTGCGTAACAGGAAAGTTAATATAAAATCAATATGAGTATCAAATAGATTTAAAATTAACAACTAAAACTATGTTTAATACTATTATTTATAGAATATGATTATGATATAAATATTTTATACAATATTCGAGAAAAAATATTCAAATCAAATTTACAATTTTATAATATAATTGTGTGTCATAGAAGATTGTCAAATACAATTGTTAAATAACTTTTGACTAAACTTTGGTCAATCTTAAGGTTTACCAATCACGCGTGACCTACTTGATAGAATCCCACCTAATTATCTACTGACCAATTGCTAGGTACTTACATGAAAGTATTCGATAATATGTAATAAAGGAATAACTCTTTCAAGTAGAGTTGTTTGTAAATAACCTCCTTGTTCATTTCATATGATCAATAGTACAGAAGTGTTGACATGACCTATGTATCTAATTACACTTTTAATAATAATAATTAATTGTTACATTATTTTGAATACTTATATAAATATATTTTTCTTTATGACAACATTGTGGTATGAATAACAAGATAATAATTTAAAGGGAGCAAAATTTACGGAAAAAATTGTGCAATTCAGGTGAAAATTATTGAAGCGTCTTTTGGCAGTGTTACAATCACAAACAAACATTTAATTGATTATGAGGGATTTTATTATTTTTATTATTCTGAGATCACAATAGAACAGATTAATTAGAAATTCGAATTAAAAAGTTACATTACAATAAGTGTCACTTTATACCTAAGGTCCAACAATAGCTTATAGTATTTAGAGATTGATTTAACTAAACTATATCTTTTTAATTTCTAGGAGCCATTTGAATGTTTTTTGCAATGAAGTAATTAATAGTAAGGCTTAAAATTAATGTAAAATAATTGGATAGTCTACATGTCATAATACACTCATCAAAGCATAAAGATATTCAAATATTTCATTCACATGTTTTAAAAACGCCATGTTGTCAGTTCCATTAGGCCTATATTATCTCAAACCTATGGTCGAGTAAAAGAAATCAAATGTCGTAAGCAACGTTCTTTTATACTGATTGCTTATTGGTGACTGGGGCATGAGTGACTTTTGCATCGGCTACCATTTTGACGCTTAATTTATTAAGCGACAAAATCAAGCCGCTGCCACTTAGTTGTCCATTTGTTGTTTGAGCATTCGAAGAGCTCACAGAGTTCATGGTTGACTTTTAATGAAAAAATTGTCAACAATATATGTCTACCAATAAGTGAACTAGTAGTCGAATTTATAGTCGCCGAAAAACTTTTAAGATCGTGCCTAGTCGCATTAACGACTAATTAACAGTAAATCTAGTATTTCTCAAGCGATAGTAGCCAATGGGTTAGCTTTCAAGTTTAAATAATTATTATTTAATGACGTCTTGTTATTCATCTTGTATATATTCTAATCATTTAAATAAGGCTTTATACAAATGTGTAAACAGAATATTGCATATAAAATTGTTTACTTACTTGTAAAAGCATTTCTTTGTATTACACTTATTTGCTTGCTTCAGCTTAAATATTTTCCCTGTCCTTTCCAATACTTAATTAATACAAATATATTATAATATAAAATAACTTCATTTATAATATGATTAATTATATCTTTGTAAATGCTCTGAATGCTATAAACGCAAATTGGACCATTATGTCAATTACTCACAATTCACATTTAGAATTTTACAATGAGCAATAAATGTTAATGTTGTCTTTTAACAGGATAACATTTCAAATTTATCATTAAATTGGCAACAATGATAATAGTAGCAATTTACAAAAATTTCCAATATTACTATAAATCAGAACGCTCTATTATCAAAGAGCTTGAAAACATGACCCATACATTATTATAAAACGATAGGAAATATACACAACCTTTACGTATATGAGCACTCACACTGTATGCAAATTAAGAAAAGCCCACGTGTATAACATTACTAAATGAGCATAACGTCCTCTACCAACAACATTAACTACAAAATACTTGGCGTCGTACGCTCATAATGTAATGTTACCCTCTATGACAAGTCACTCTTTCACGCCTTTAATACAAAACAGACCCAAAACAGACAAATCTTTATGATCAAAGTGAGATTTCAATATATTTTAGATTGATAAAAAGTTGAACATTATGTCTTTTGAATGCTAATATCATTTAATAATTACTTCTCTTTAAAATTATTTGTCCAAACGAACTTGACTAGTCTTAATTGTTCATCCTATTTCATATTTTACAATTGATTACTAAAATATTTCATACCCATATTAAAATCTTCAAAAAAGTAACCCGCCATACAAAAGGCAATTGTAAAAAGCTTTACGATTACGAGCTAAACGAGCTGAGAGCACTTGTCTTATTATCACATATTTTATTATCAGTCGAATGCAGAACTAGCTTCTGCATTGGGTCTAGAATTATTTTAGAATTATCTTCGTTTATTATTTCTTGTTCCTTGTGCAAACTTTCAGCGGACACATTATCCTTGGCAGACTTTGATTCTTCACTTGTTTTATTGTCAAACACTGGAAAAAAGTTGTAATTGGATTTACCGTTACTCACCTTATTCGACTTGTCTGACTTCCCTTTTTGTTTTTTCACATCTCCTTCATTTGGTTTTATATTCGACGTGTTACGTTTTGATACATCGTCCCAATTTTCTGAAGTCTTTCCATGCACTGGGTTCCAATCTTTCCTGAAGGAGCTTGAAGGTTTTGTGTTCTCGCTAGCAGCGAATTTCTGTTGGATTTCATTTATTTGATTGTGATTCTCTCTACTGGACACAATCTGTCCATAAACAGGTGTGCAATAAGTGGTGTCTGCGTCTGTGTTTACACATCTGTTATCTCTGTTCAGGTTATTCTGATTTAATTGATAATTATTCATGCCTGAATCAAATTCAGACTTCTGGCCTGCATTTAAAAGTATTTGTTTTGACGATTTCACCGTCTTCTTGTCACAGTTCTGTGATCTGTTTGGAGAACCATTGTCGTTTTGTTTGTGTCTCAAGCTATTTTGTCTATCTTCTTCATTAATCTCTTCATTTCCTATACCATCAATATCATAAACCTGTAATGAGAAGCAAGGTCTAATTATAATTATGCTTAAAGATAAAGATACTTAAATTTCAATTTAAATCTACTACTTTAAATACCAAACCAAAGCATTCACAGAGTCTACTAAATTAAATAGTTTAACAGTTGTCAATCATTATCAAAGGACTTATGATTTGTTTATGAAAATGATAAGTATTGAAGAAATCCGCAAGACCGAGAAGTCTTGTGCTACAGTTGAGAGCTATATAGCTGCCACCCCAAGTTGTTAAAAGAGGCGCACCCCTTAGAAATGCTAAACCAATACTCCAGATGCATATCAACTGACCAACTCAGTTCAATGACTGGCAATGCTAGAGTTTATCTTCCTTTAAATGAACTCACCTTGTACATAACATCTTGGTTCATGCCTTTCTCCCTCTCCCGCTTGTTTTGAACTGCGAGCCAGACATCCTTCAGCTCACCGGCTAAGTCTCTGTCTTTTAGGATCACTGGGTTCCTTGCTAGTACTAGACCTGGATTCATTGCTTCTACGAAGTCACAGAGAAGACTGACCAGTGCTTCTCGGTCCTGGAATGAGATAGACAGGAAAATAAAGTTTACACATCATAAACAGTTGTCTTTTTATTTACACTATTCAAGTATCAAACGAGAATGCAGTCCATCTGATAGTGAGTTACCCATGCTGCCCATGGGAAACTATAATCAACCCCAAGTCAGCCACAGATCATTGCTTCCCTTGAGGACTAAGTTGGAACAATTTTCGTGTGTCTCTTTTAATATACCCAAACACCCAGATGAAAGAAGTATTACTTACTCAAAATTACTATTAAAAAGTAATATAAAACTAAACAAATGCATATGTTGATATAAACACTTATTGACTCTTTAATTTATTTATTGATAAGTGGTCATATACTTTATAAATTACCTTATGAGGGGTAGTTATGATTTGACAATATTTTTTAAGATTCAAGTTTAATTCATTCAAGCATAGGATTAAACTTGTGTTGGAAGTAAGTACAATACATACTGTAGGGTTAGCTGCATTTTTCCCATTGGCTTTTAATATATCGGGATTAACCATTACCGCAAACACGAGGAGTGGTGGCCTGTTGCTATTGGGGCCACAACCTTGGTGCACCTGAAAAAAAATAGATTTTTGATACAAAATCTACATATGTTTTTAATGTTTCTAAAAATCGGAATTTGTTACTGGCACCCATAGTTGCTGACAGTAAGCTGTTGATTCTGACAAGAAATAATTCCGATTTTTTGAAAAGAGAACGTGATGAACTCACTTGCATTCCGCCATATAAAGGTATGGGGTCGGAGTACTGTTTTGGATTCGCAATTTTCTGCCATCCTAGCACATTTATGTACAATTTCTCTGTCGTATCCTTAATCGTGTCTTGGATACACATATGTGGTTGAGGAGGGTTTTTGAACTGACGGAACGCTCTGGAACCACGAACATACTGTATCGGCACCACTCGCTCTTGAGGATTTTGACTTTCCATATCAATTAACGCAACAATCACAGTCTATTACACGGATTTAAGTAAAAACCACTAAACAATCACTACAAATAAAGCCAATAACCAATAGTGACATTTCTAAAAAGCCTGCTAGGCGATGACATTCCGAGTTTATTGAACTCTCGCGGGCAGCATCGAAACTGTAACTGCTTGTAACACAAACGGAACGTAATCGTTCTATATTAACGTTATGTTTATTTTATTTTTTCTTTGGTTTTAAATTAAACATTCAACTTGTATCTTTATAAAAACATTAGACAACTAACATATTTCAAAATTATATGTTATTATGTTTTTTTTACTTTTTTATACTTGTGGTTTAAAAGATGTGGATTTCTAAAACAGGAACGTAAGACACACATTTTCTCCATTCTATCTTGCCTTCAAAGAGAATAAATTACTTTCTTTGCTGAAGTTTTGAATGAGCTTTTCATAGTAGTACACACTATTCTGTCGTAGATGATGATAGTAATGTCTTGAAATAAGCATACTACAATTTATTATACAATTAAAAAAAAAATGTTTAGTGGTGCATTTTAAATTGTTAAGCGTTTTTCATGGAATTTATAATACAAAACATGTCCTAGTACGAAATGAATTGACTGATGTATATTTTCGACCAGAATCTAATGGCAATTAAAAGATAATTTTAAATTGTATTATTTATTTCATATTATTTTTAAAAGTACTTAGGTATACAAATAAAATACATTTTATTCACATAATTCAAATGCCTAAAAATATGGACTCTACTATACAGCAGATAAATAAAAATAAATGCAAAAATTTAACTACGTAGTTGAAGAATAGTACATAGCAGTATACATAATTAAATTGTAACTAATTTTGCTTCTATTTTGACATGTATGTGCCTAATACGAGTGTTTATTTTCGTAATAATGTATAATAACTATAGGCTCCCTTTAAAATCTGAAACAAAAAGGTTTTTTTAAGAGAAAATTAATGTTAAAAATAAAAAATAATGTCAACATAAATCAGTTAAACCGCCGCTATATTTAATATGTAAGCTGGTATTTTTTGGTATTAATACCCATGGATCTATGTACCAGCTGTAAGGCTTAATAGGTAAGGATTTAGTTAGGTAGTAGGGAAGAATATTGCCTACTTTGAAAGCCACATTCGTTAGAGCTGTATTCGGTTTTAGTGTTATGTACATAGCCTCGGTAGATTTAGCTTGAATAGTTTGCATTGATAAGTCAAATGTTACAAAAACCGCAGTAATCTCATAAAATGTTTTTAACATGTGTGAATGACGCATAATGTATCATTAGTCGATGTGTCAAGAGTGATATTAGGTAATGACATAATTTTCTTGTCGGAGGTGTTGAATGACATATGGATTGTTTAAATATTCAACAGCTCGTCATTACTGCAAATTAAGTAACACTCCGTGTTTCACTATTGGTACGCCCACTGACATCTTGATATAAGAAGAACTGCCTTCCACAGAATAACTATTTTACATTAAACATTTGAGCCCAACAAATATCTATGTACGTTATACAGTAAACTTATTTGTGTATCTATGAGGTACAAGTACTTCAATTCAATTAATTGATACACGAATTTTAAATTATATTTTGTGCGTCATGCGTAAGTCGCGCTCCCAGTTCCGCAACTCTGGTCTGCAATGTCTAGCGCGGATGTAACTGTGTTTGAATACAGCCACTTGCGTAAATATTCTAAAGTATAAAAAAACCGTCAATTGCTATGGTAATGTCCATGCTTAAATTATTATAACTCGTCAATGATGACAGTAATTGACGGGTTATCATTATTCATTAATTACATAGGAATAATATAAATGATTACAGAAATAGTATAAATTATAACTTAACTCATAATACAGTCTTATTATCTATATTTTAATACAATATCCCAAGTCTTTAATAACGAATAATAAGTGTTAACACTTAACGTACCGTAATAAATGTAGAAAGGGTCAGTTTAGTGAACGGCCCCGCAGTGTAAGTATGCTCTAACTGCAGCTGGCCTGCCAGGACGACCACGTTCTTCCGCTGTCGTAGACTAGCTGTCCACCATTCGCTCTCGTACGGCCCGAGCATTACATTCGCGCTCTATTACATAAGTGTAATCACTTAATGAAACATTATAGATCAAGCTTAACTGTGATGATAAAACGTCAAATTGGTTTGCGATTTTCTTATAGCTTGAAAGTGGCAAACGGCCTGCCGATGTTAGTTTTAATAACACCACATTTTTCATTTTTTTTTTGTGAATGTCGTAAGAGGCAACTAAAGTGCAAAATCCAAGAGGTGGGCAGCACGGTCTTCCTGTGTAACTCCTACACCTACTGGGGGCACCAGGACGAATGCCATGCGTGGTGACTCCTGACAGAAAGGCCTACATCCATTATTGGATCTTACTAGATCGTCCAAACCAGAATACAGCAGCACACATCACTGAATAGTAGTGTCCGACCGAAGGTTGATTTTTGGCCGAAGCCGAAGACGATTATTCGGCTACTGCCATAACATTCAGAAGATGCCGAAACCGAAGTTTCAAAAACCATAGGAAACTGAGTTCTAAATTGGCTAAAAGTTAATTTTTAACAATTTAAAATTAAAGTGTTGTGGTTCTATGTACATTGCATATAAATAATATCCAGAGCGGATTACATTTACATTTACTTTTCTAAAACGACAGTTCAAATAGTGTGAATTTCATACACAACTGGCAACGCAAGCTCAAAATTGGAGTTTTTGCTTACGCTTAGATACACTTCATCATCTCCATAGTGGTATCGTGTATTCTTTATAGTTTGTTCAGATTAGGCGCTTGCTAGAACTTACAGCTTCTGACAAAACTTCGGCCGTTTCGGCAGTTTGGCCGTAGCCGAATGTTGATTTTTTGGCCGAAGGTAAACGAAGCTTCCGTCGGACACTACTGAATATTAAAAACAAATACGTGTGGTTTTTTTTTTATCAAATTCATTGCTATTATCATGTCAATTCTGAAATTTTATGTTAAACAGCAGCTTGAAACATATGGTTATACACTGTAAGTACCCGTAAGTACTCTGTGATTAAGTATTATAATTAATTATTTAATGCTCATGAGATTTTAATTTTATTATTTCACAGCTTTCTTCTGCTCACTGTTCACTTCTTATTAAAGGTTTTTTTTTTAAATATTGAGGTATTGTTTTATTAATATGTGATACTGCGTACCGAGTTTTTAAAGAAACCTTGAATACTAACTATAAATAAACACCATATACCTTTACTAATACGTCATTGCTGTGCCAACAAAACATAAATAATTGAGCTATGCCGAAAATCAAGTATTCGGCCATCAAGAACTTCTGCGTTGCATTTGTTGCTGACTGAAAATAAATTAAAAAATTATACATTTGTAAGAAAAATGGCTTTTTTTATAAGGTCGAGGTACCGAAGGAGCATGCAGTGAATGCGATTGTAAGTGTTCACTGCCATCCACCGACATCAGTAAGCAACTATACATAGAACAGGGATGCTATCTGAAGTAATCACAGATGCATTATTGCCAAGGACTAAGATAGTCGTCTCATATAAAAGTGGCCGCTTTTAATTCTTTCAGAATTTGATAGCAAAAATAAAGGTTCTTTACAGTGTAGCAAAAAAATAAATATTACATTATTTTAGCAAAATTACCTGTACCTACAATTAGAAAAAAATATTACTTTTATGTATTTTTCACTTACTGTAAGTTGAAAAGCACTTGCACAAAGCATCAATGAACACATAACGACGTACAAGAACATTACT
>DWTU01002720.1:0-11154 GCA_018251515.1 Cecropterus confusis | reverse complement strand
TTTCTATAAGTACTCTTGACTTTATGACCTCTTGACTTATCATTATTTTCACTTTATTATGGTGTAAATTATGTTGGTGTATCATCACTAAAAACTGTGAAAAAAAAATTAACAAAAAATAGAAACCGACTTCTATGCCACAAAAAGTAAAAGTGGGTACGGGTACATAGTACATGCATAGTTCTGAAGTCGTACCGTAATATTTTTGTTATATTGGTTTATAATCATGTATGCCAATTCGTGTCTCTATTTGTAAGTTTGTAAGTAAATAACATAGTTTTTGAAATTGTCTACCTCTAACAATCACACCTGCAGTCACATTACCGGATTATACACATCTAAGTTTTTCGAGTGACGGTGCATATGTCGGTACTTCGTTAGCCGGATTGTGTACATATAAAGTCCTTCGAGTGCGGGTGTTATACAGTTTGAATACTCTTTTTTTTAATAAATCTTTAAAAATATCCTGTTTTTTTAATTTTTTAACTACCATCTACGTCCGTCGTATGGACGTAGATGGTAGTTAAAAAATGTGTAATATTTTTTAACTACCATTTACGTCCATAATATATAATGAGAGTCATAAATGCGAGTCAGAATTTAGGTCATTCTAGATAGAGATTCGAATTCCTTTGGTTTATTTTACAGAATCGTACTTTAGGTTTAATCAGGAAAGACAGCCGGACAATTGAACCGGTTGGCTAGCCCCATCTTACTCATCTGACTTATCGTAAATTAATATATTGTTGAACCGTTTACAACTAGTCCATTTTAGGTAAGACAACGTATCTTAATAAGCAGTGCAGACACATGCTGCACTTAACTCAATATTCTCTTAATATTTTGTGAAATTTATAGCTCCAAGTTTAACCGCAGTTACTATTACCATTAAAAGACAAAGTACAGTTAAATACAATATTCAGGAAAAGCCATTGTAGGAGAAAATGTTGCATTGTTCTTTGGCCTATTGTTGGGAGTCGTTGAACGCTAACTAATGGAGACTGCATTGTCTTGATACTGTAGGTACTGCGTCAGCGCGACCAATTTGATCGAGTTCTGGTTTAAGCGCAGGTATACGTGAAAGGCGCAATTTGTATTGGATCAAAGATACTGGGACTCCATCAGTTTTGGAACTGGAACCCATTTAATAATTAATATTAGGATGCTTAGACTAAGTTTATTCAAATTAGCGTGCACTAATCCTCATTTATTCATTTACTTTATCTTTTGTAATACTTTAAAATAAGGATTATACGGGTGAACTTAATACCTAATGACATTCCCTGTCCGTTGTTTTGCCTTTTTGCAATTTGATCGAGTAAACTTCAGTTCTAGCCAAAATATCTGTGGCCAGCATCGGGACGAGTTGCAGATAGTTAGTTCGAATCAAATGCATACTCAAAGATGAAACATATTATTAAAAAAAAAACAATTCGTTGAATAATTAAAAACAATTAGTGGAGTGAAATTTTATCTGATTTATCTATCCGTTTAATGTGATTAATGTATTAATATTATTAATGCGACAATTTGTACGCTTGACTTTGTTATTCGACGACGCAACAACAACTGAACAAATTCCCATGAGATTTGGACCACAAATAGTTTATTCAATATGTTAATTGAATACTTTATGCAATCATTCCCTTTATTGCATATTCTGGTACATATGAACAATATCGCGCTCATGTATGTAACGTCATTTGTAACATTCGATTTTTAAATACAGTTTTAATGTGAAACGTCTATAGGTGCACGTAAAGCTGATTGTTTGCGTGGCGATCGCCACACTGTATTTATTTTAGTGCCATGTATTATACATTGTCGGAACTATTAAGTATCGAAAAAAACTAAGCGAGCTGCGGTCTTAGTTCGGCTTAGTGCCGGTTACTGTTCATAGATGGCGTTATTTTCACTGTGTTATATGTTTAGTTCCTGTCGCAATCTTGTCTTTTATGCATATTTCTTGTACGAACACGATGTTTTACATCTGCCCGGCATCCTGCGACGGTTATTTTCTTATTACTCATTCACTTTTAACCTCTTTATAGAATTTTTAAATTCATGCAGACAGTTGTTGGGGACATGCGCTAGTAAAGCAATAAAATACAAATTAAATACATGAACATTTATAAGATGCTGCACACGATGACAAACACCGTCTATACCGTGTACAAATAACCTCGATAATTCGCAATATAATATAATAATAATATCTACTTTATGACGCAGTCGGTTGAAGATAATAAGATCGATGGGCTTTATGACGCAGTCGGTCACAAGAGACGGATAACAAGAGCAACGAGTGTTTTAAATGAAAGTTATAGGTGAATACCCTATGTCTTTTTAAGAAACTTTTGGGTGGAATTGGACTCTGTCATAACTACGCAAAGCAAATTGAAAAGTCATTGTAATAATGAGTTTTTCAACAGGCAAAAAAACCTGAAGTAGAACAAACACTTTTATTCAATCTAAGTTCTATGTTCGCTACCTACAGATGCCATCGCAAACGAGGTTCCTAACATGAAAGGGGCGGATCAGGCGGGTTATACCCCGGTCAAAATAATATACGTATGTATGCGGTCCTATCATGACGTCGTGTAAACCACACTGAGACTAGGTAAAAGCGTCGTATACATCGATTTTTAATTTAATGTATAAGTTTAAGTAAATAAGAACTGTGCGCTACACCTTTTTTTGTCACGAGGGGGAACATTCAAAAGGTACACGACGCCATGGGAACACGCCACGTTATGTGGGATTTTTACCGTACTAATATCCCCCCGGTGGCCGTCCTCAGCGCTGCGTGGAGGACTCCAGAATCCACGGAGTCTTTTTTTTTCTTGTTGAGCATTTAAGCTCACCGTGCCTTCAGGTACTTACGACAGCACGCGAGCACACATGCCGCCGTCCTTCAAGGGGTCGCTTGGCTTGACGGCTCGAGCTCCTACTCTTGCCGCCCGCAACCACGGAAGCCTCGTTTTAGTTGCCTCTTACAACAGGCAGAGGATATCGTAGCCCTCTTCTGGTCTCGGAACTACAGGTACAACACCTAAGAATACCTATCGCACTTGCGGACTTCATTCGCTTTATACATGTTAGCAGTTGAATATTTTGATTCTATCCCAGAATTTTTCAAAATGATTTTATTTAATATGAATGGTGGTCTTTTAATTGTTGCATAAAAATTAGTTTTTGGAAGGAATTCCTTATCTCACGGGGCGTGGAGCTAGCCAGTAAAAATAGTCACGCGACATTTATATTCCGGTATTTACAATGTCGAGCCGTATGCGTGTGTTCTGTTACACTGTATGTAATAACTTTGAACTACATAGTAATGTATAATTGTGAATACAATTTTATCGAATATTTTTAACATAACAATTTTATTGTATATAATACAAAATGTGATACAGATTTCCCAAATGTACTTTATTTGTAAAAGTTAACAGAACTGTATTGTGCTTACTATTTTGTATATCCTACATAGCTGTCTTTAGATCGTTGGTTACGTTCTTGTGGTGGTAATTATTTTTATACCTATGTCTTATTTGACCCAAGTATTGACTGATGCTTGGGTATATATAGCTTTGTATAGCTTTGTTAAAGGGGAAATCCAACAGCGACAATCGGGGGAATAAATAATGTCGGCTTGTTGCTGAAATTGTCTATCGCCCTTTGCTAAGAAAATCTCCCTCCCTTCCTTTTGCATAGGGTGAGAAAGTAAGGATGGGTGACAAAAAGTAGGCCGCACCTTTCATAGACCAGATAACTGATGGGTTAGATAAACGAATATACAACCGAAATAGACGAACTTGTAGTATCTCGGAAAAATATGAATTTAAGTTATATACATAAAATCAATAACACTAATCAGAGAATGGTTTCATAATTAAAACATAATAGTTTTAGTTTAAAATATAATAGCTAATTTAAAAGTTATGATTTTTTTTCAAGTTGCATTTTTTGAGATACAACAATATTGTTTTCCGGCATCGAAGTCATATTTGCGAGTATAGAATTCACGAATATTCACTAACAAAATAGCTTTCTATGATCGTACGTCGTAAATTTATTAAGTCAGTTGTAACAAACAGAGCATAAACATTAACTATCACAATTTATCATGACTTGAGCGCAAAAACACTTTCACATAATGATACGATACCGGGTCAGACCTCAATTCTAAAGTGTTAATGGCTGATGCCTATCTTTATTTCGCGTGCTTCTAATTTTAGCAACCCACTCTAAGCGTAGCACAATTATAGTTACAAAATTTAGTTTTCAATACCTACATTTGATAATAAGCACTGTTTAGTCGATTAAACCTCATTTGAGTTCTTACTGAGAACTATTCAACGACCCGCGTGGCGGAGCGGTCAACATACTGTTATGACACGCAATGGGTTCCGGGTTCGATCCCCGGCCAGTCAGACTGACTGATGAGTTTAGATTCTGTTCTGGGTCTGAGTGTTTGTGTATTTGTCTTTGTGTATACATGGTACCCACAACACAGAACAAAATCGTTTTTTTCATTATTACAGCGCAAGCGATATGAAGGGTGAAATAAGCCAATTATTTAATGAAAAAAAGGTAAAAAAATATTACCCAATATCCATAAGCTAGTTAGTTAATGTACCCTCCTTGTGAATCCCTACAAAATACTTCATTAGAAATGTATGACTGCTTTACGTCGAAATAATAATATGCAAATAAATTGGTGCCGCGAATATTCAGTGATAAACCTTTCTATCTTGTTATTTTTTACCCAACTTCGTCAGAAAGAGGGTTATGTTTTTCGAGCGTATGTTTATATATGAATGTCCATTTCGCCAGCGTTTGACGGATTTAACATAATGATATGAGGCATCGCTGGAATCGCCTCAATTTTGGAAGTGAAAAAGTTACATTTCTAAATATGGTGCCGACGAAGAGAACAAAGGGAGGGGGAGCATTTTTATCGATATCCAATGAAAGCTAGTAAAATGTTCTATTACAAAATATGTATTGATATCCCTGTGCAATACTAACAAGTAGAAACTTAAATTTTACAATAAAAACCATTTGGTGTCTTTAGTACACCTTTTAAACGAATCGTTGATATGATAATATTGATATTTGAAGTGAAAGCTATTTTAGTGCTATTAGCTTATAGTACAATATTATGTGGTACATATCCAGGAATAAGTTATAATATAAAATTTCATATTGCCTTTGTAAATTTTAAAGTGTTACATTAAGGTACTATATTTTTCCAGCGATATGAACTTACACTATTATAGTGGTAAACCTACATTATCAAGGTTGTAGAGGAGAACGTAAAATTTTTCGTGGTATATCTGTGCTCAGTAACCTACATATAAATAAAATTGAAGTCTGTCTGTATTATAAAAAAACAGCATTTTACCAAATTAATATGGATGCATATACGATACTGATAACAAAACATCACTTACTAAAATTCAGACAGACAGACAGACGAACATACAATGTCTGTCTGTCTGTCTGTTTGTTCCGGGTAATCTCAGAAACCGCTGGACCAATAGTGACGAGACTTTCACTGTTGGATAGCTGATGTCATAAGGGCGTATGTTATGTACACTTACAATGTAATTGTACACGTACAATTACATTTTCTATAATACATACTACATCTTTTTTAGAAAATGTAATTAGGGTTCCGCACAAAAATTAAAACCGCGCGCGCTTTATGCACATGCAGCCACCGTCATTGCTGCTAATGTCAGTTGCTATCAGTCCCCTCTAAAACAATGCTATACTGTCAAAATTATATAAGGTATACAATTTCGGCTGTATGTAATCATGTCAAGTTACATTTTTACACGCGGGTATAAGCGCGGGGCTCAGTTGTCTTGTTATATATCCGTAAGCACCAAATGGCTAACTTCTATGGTTTAGGCCAGCAGTACCCCAGCATCATCGGGGTCGAGGAGCAGAACGGATTTTTTTTCATATCATTTTATGCTACGTATCTAATGTCCATCAAGTTTTATGACAATCGAGTTCGTGGACGCAGGGTTATTACAAACTATCTTAAATACAGGGGGAGTGATGATGGCTTCCACCCCATAACTCGAAGAGTTTACCATCAGGTCACACCTATGTACAAAAAATGTTTTGTTATAAAATTTCACATCAAATGAAAGAAAAGAGGAAATCGATCCAAAAACACCTGATGTATTCAAAATTATAAGAAATTGTTTTTCTAATTTTTCGGAAAAACTGCTGAAATTTTTCAATGTTCATAAAATGTGTGAAAATCTCTGAAAATCTGTGAAACTAGCCGCATACAATGCTGTTCGGACCGTGTCAGTCGGTAACGACATCATGGAGATACGCCTGAACATACATTAAATATACATATATGTGACGAATAAAAACTTTGACGAACAAACTCTTTCCTTTGGAAGTCTGTCAACAATATTAGTAGCGAAAGATTCTTTTTAATTCATATTACTCATTATTATTATCGAATGATTAAATTAAAAGCTATGGCATTTAATGTTATAACTGGATATGAATAGAGAAATTAAGTGATTTTGCGGCTTGTTCGTTTTCGAAGCACCTACTAACATATTACGGGTTAATATAAAAGAAGATAATACTGATTTATAGATTTACTTTTGCCCGAACAATAAATCATGGAGTACCTAGTTTTATTTGTAAAGCTCGATGATAGTAGAGGGTCTACTGCTATTTTCAAGTTGGTATTTTGCAAGGTGGTAGAACTTCACAAATTAGGTTATGGTTCAATCGGAGGGAGGTGGTAGACCACCAGATAGGTGGTGACCCACCTATTTCCAGCGTAAAGCAGTTTATCAGCTCACTTTTGTATTAGGCGACTTTGTTATACTTCGGGTGCAGTAACTAATCTGTGATTGACTTTAGATAACAACACAGTTCTATATAAAGTTGCTCGCAGATGTCCATGGGTGGCTGTGACTCGTTTGCTACTTCAATCCTTTAAAAAAATTAAAATTTTTTTGTAATAATATTGCTGAATACTTAACTCGTAATAAGTTACAGCTATCTAAATTTGTAGCATGGTTGGACAAATTTTAAATGGTATCAGTATTATTTTAAGCCGTCGTAGGGGAGATCATTCAAACCGACCAAAAATATACCCAAGTAGGGTAGGTAGTACCCAAACATTTTCCAACCAGCGAATACAAAGAAAACATCGAATAAAGCTTAGTTAGGTGGGTTATTGGGGTTATTAACGTATGTTAAGTTTTTATATTAGTTAAAATTATGGTGTAAAAATCAAAATACAACTGGAATTTGTAGGAAAAAGGCAGATGTTATTAAGAAAATTTGATAACGAATAGTCAAGAATTGTACAAAAATTGCTTACGTTGCGTACGTCGGAAAGGGTCGTCGACGCATTTAATTTATCACAGAGCTCCGTTTTGTAAATCATAAAGGCAATGGTGGTTAACTGTATCATTTTACTTAACGTAGATTTAACTAAAAAT
This sequence comes from Cecropterus confusis, assembly GCA_018251515.1. Classification (NCBI taxonomy): domain Eukaryota; kingdom Metazoa; phylum Arthropoda; class Insecta; order Lepidoptera; family Hesperiidae; genus Cecropterus; species Cecropterus confusis. The sequence goes on along the minus strand of DWTU01002720.1, from coordinate 3,658 downwards.
TATCTCTATTAATCGGACTTAATTAGAAAACTCGCTCAATTTTCAGCTTGCCATTAGTGGATAGCACCAAGCTTCCATAAATTACTAAGCCTTTCCAACTATAATAGAAATTATGCCATTACTGGTAATGGTACGACATTCTCTGGGCTGCGCGGGTAATTGCTACTGAATATATTTGGCTAGAAAATGAACGTTTGTACTAATTGTTATTATTCAACTTCTAAAGGTATAATTCTAATTTCTATAGAAATAATTAAAAGTACAACGCGCAACCGGATGGGCGTGGCTAACAGACGATATAGTCACATTATTCAGTATTACATACAAATTCTATTCATACCTAATACGTGACAGTGGGCCGCGTAGCTCAGTCGCTTTCGGGCTCTCGCAATCAACGATAGCCATGATAGGATACCTTGACGGTATTAAATATCTTACTCCATTCTTTCGTATTACTTTCCATCCATTGATAAATCAGCGCCTAAAGACCACAACTGAATAATGGTCTCGGCACCTCCTTGGCAAAGGAAAACCAGGAAATTAGGTCTTACTTGTGAATAAGATTGTCAGTAGTTTTTTTGCGATTCGAATTTGTACTTGTTTTGTTTCGGACGTCGTTGTCAGAAATTGTGTAACAAGAAAGAAGAATGTTATCCAATAATAAAATAATTAATATTTTGTAGCACGATTTTAAGATAATAAACCAATTAAGCGATCCTTGATTAAAGCTTTCATTTAATTTGTTATAAAAATATGTTTTACTTTAGACCTTTTCAGAATCACGTTAGAGTTCGGTTTACCTAACTTGTTACTACTCAAACATTTAAAATGGGTGAATAATAAATTACACTTATAATACCTATATAGTGAGAGAATTCGATAGACATTTAAAATGACGTCTTCATAATTAATACCGAGACTTCGCAAACTTCCAAAAAAATTAACATTATTAAATTTTTTCTTAGTTTAATATTTCCTTTATTGATATTTTCGAAGAGCAATGTAACAAAGTTGAAAGCCTCGTTATCTTGTCCGCATCTTGCATATTTGGCCTTAGTAAATATGAACAGAAATCCGTATATCGTGCTTCAAGTGGTTTTGAGAGGATCGGTTCTAATATCGAGAGACTAAAATCCATCACGGACCACTCGCACCCGATTTGGCACCAATCGGGGCTCCTCTTATTAACCGACTTCATAGAAGGAGGAGGTTCTCAATTCGACTGAATTTTTTTATGTTTGATACTTCGATCCGATTCTCATGAAAATTGAAGAAGATGAAGATATCTAGGATTATTTTATTGCTTTTTTGTGGCATAGACGTCGGTTTCAATTTTTGTCTTTAAAAAATTCTTCCCCTTCCAGGTAAACGGTAATGATGTTTTTGGAACGAAGTTTCTTATCGCGCGGTGCGCTGGCTAAGGGGGCTAGGCGAACGTCACGAAAAATCCTCACGACACTTTTGCTATAGTGCGTAGCGCTCGGAGAAGAGGCAGGCCGATTCTTTCTCTCTCTTGACAGTGACAAGCCACGCAACGCGCGCATCTGATGTGTATGCGTACATTGTTTTGTCATGTTCGTTTGTATGTAGTTTTAGTTATTTTTAATATTTTTAAAAATAAACAATGGATTGTGAAAGTGATTCATATTCATAACTTTAAAAAAACATTGATTACAATTTTATTACCATTCCTTCACTTATTTCATTTATCCTAAATATTGTTAAATTATTTAGTTATACCTTCTATAATATTTATTCTAAAACGAAAGGTGCTTCGTTCCAATCGGGTGTCCCACATGTGACAGATGTTTTTTTATGCCAGTACCTACAACTATTAAGCATTCGAATTATATGTAGGTTCACTAATTCATGTGATTTAACAACCCACTACTGTCCTACTCCTGGACACGGGTTTCTTATAAGAAATAGAGTGTTTAGGCCTTGTTCTCTCGCGCTGGCCAAGTGAATGGGTGGACTTTAGACAACTTTGAGAATCTTAGGTGTGTATGTAGGTTTCCTCTCGATGTTTTTCGTCAGTCCGTCATAAAGCAGTGATAATTGTATTTTTAATATGCACATCATTCTAGAAAAATCCGTGATTCGAACTCGCACCCTCAATTCAGCAGCCAAGTTTCAAACATTAAGCTAGCACTGTTCTTAAAATATATTTACTCGGTATGGCAAAATTGTAAAGATGTACAAAATTCCACGATTTTATTTTATAGGCAATTGGAAGTTGGACTTATTTTTTTGTTTATTAATTTCTTTATTGCACCTCTTAAAAACTAATAATTACAATAGGGAAAACTTAATGCCTTATGACATTCTCTACCAGTCAACCCTGGGTGGCTGGAAAATTTGCGGCAGGTGTTAATAGATAATATGGATACTAACTTATAAATATATACACAATTATCCACTATATAAGATAAAAACCTAATAACCATTTCCATTAATCTCTGCCAATGTGGGTCTATATACTGTATATACTTTAATATTTTGTAGTAAATAAATTGAAAAAAAAGTAAAAAAATATTAGTACAGAAAATAAAACTACATACAAAATTTTATAACGATAAGTAGCTAAAAACGTATTGAAAACAATTTTTCACGCGGGCGCCCATTTACTGATTACGTAAAATTCATACCTACTTCAAATATTTTATTACTAAAAGCATATTCATCTTGCAATATTTGTATGCAAGAGTAGGTATGTAAGTAAAGTAAGTATGCAGAGAACAAATCTTGCAAACTGAATTTAACCTACTCTCTTTTCAATGTATTAATATTAATGTCACCAACAATTATAATTTTCTTAATTATGGATAATATTTACCTACTTTCTAGTATTAATCATCCATCTATCCATCCATCAGCTTTTGGAGATCTAACGCAACATAGGCCTCTCCTAATGGGGTTAATCACAGTAGGTGTTGATGTAGACGCTACTACCCAGTATTTGAATTGGCTTTTTGTCACCTCCTACAACATCCACGGGAAAAGATATAGTGATGCTATTAAAGACCGACACTTCAAAAACTTTTTTTAATTACTAAATTAGCGTGTATGTGAAGTTTGTTGAACAAGGTTAGGATAGCTTGTGTTGTTCCATGCCCCTGAAGATTTGCAGCTGATAACTAATTTACGAATAAATATCTCACAGTTTGTACCTGATTACTTTAGCCCGTTACACTTAATTATTAAATGGGATGTGCGGTATACGATAGTGCCACTTTCGTTAACTTGGTGTCCCACTGGGCACGTCTGTTCGAAATTTGGGTTCAAAATTGTGCCCGCATGTACTGTTTTGATTTAGTCAATCGATATTTAATTTATATTAATTTAGTAAATAGTAAACATAAATAATAAAGCGCCCTTAGGTTAGCAAATTTGTATCGTAATCGACCTGTAACATTGAATAAAATCACGCGCGGTAACTGGATGACCGCTAACGGAGCTACGTTTTTTATGAGAACATCCGTGTTTCGAATGAAAAGTAAGTTCGTGTTTCGAAAATGACATCTTTCCAGCAGTTAGCTAATTTTACATTTCCATAGTAATATTTATCTTTTTTTTTTTGGAGCAGCGATAACCGAATGGTTGAAACTCGTCCTCTCAATCGAGGGTACCGAGGTTCAAATCCCAGGCACGCACCACT
>DWTU01002719.1:0-11156 GCA_018251515.1 Cecropterus confusis | reverse complement strand
AATAGCGGTTACCAGAATACATCAACCTACAAAGTTTCAAGTATGTAGGCCCAATAGTTTCGGAAAAAAATGGCTGTGACATACGGACGGACGGACAGACATCTATAAGGGTTCCGTACTTTGCCATTTTACTACGGAACCCTAAAACGACTCGTACGAAGTAGTCGCAGTAGTAGAAGCAACCACCGTTTCACTCCGTTAGACCTATGCCCAGCAATGGGACAGTAATAGGTCGAAGACAACAGAACAACATGCCGCAAACTGATTTGAATAACCAAGACGTCTTCGGTGACCCTGCGCCGAACTCGATACTCATTGATCCATAAAAAAGTAAGTTACGACAAGGCGAGCAGGTTACTCAACGTGGCTGTGGGACCTAAATCATATAACAGTAAACAGTTCCAATTTTCATTTAACTTAGATACACGGATATGTACATAATTTATCTGTGTAATATCATTTTTACGAACGTAATTATTTGAGTATATATGTCCGTACTTTTGAACTAGCCATGTATATACTTAAAATTTCTTTATAGAGATAGTTTATTTATAGTTGCATTAGAAAGTCTAGGAAAGTTGAAAATGTGTTTTTGAATAAGTTACTTTATGTTTTAAAAAATCTTAAACAAAGCGGTAAATAATAAAGAAAATGATCAAACAAAATGATTAAGACATTTATTTAAGTTATTCGCGAGCTAGGCGGAACCAAAGAAAGTAACGGCTCCATCAGTATGTATACTAGGTCTATGGATTCATTATTATAAAATTTTCACAGTATTTACGTATTTTATTACGTGTCATTTTTTATTTGAAGTTGGGTTCGATGAAATTTTACTCGCAGGGTTTAATTATCCAGAAACAAATATCGGGAAATGTAGCGAAGTCTAATATTTACCTCAATTAACAAAATGATCTCTTGAGGTCGTATTCCGATCCGGTGGTGGTGTACGTAAAAGTAATGATAATGACTGACAATTTGTAAGTGTCCCCGTAGGCGTATGCAAAATGAAGACATTTAATTTCATACTTTAAGTTTAGTCCGTGCAGGTAACATTGAATTAATAATGAAATCTGATTTAGTAGTATATATACTACAAAGAAAGAGAAAACGAACGTGCACCGTATGTCCGCATGGTAGCGTGACGGCGTGCATAACGGACGATCTAGAAATAAAAATTCCTGAGCATCAGACACCGGATAAATGTCGTCATTTTATCGGCAATATTAATGAAACTTGACCTTGCTACTTCAAATTGTCTGGAGACAAGGATCGAGGTCCTTGTCACAATGTAGCCAATGTAGGTGATGTTGATAACGTAATAACTGAATTACATCAGATTTGTAGAGCGTGAGGCCACTTCCATTTTCTAAATATCTTGAGCAAGCTACTCATTTCCTGCGATGACCAGTGTATTTTATTTATTCAATTTTATTTATTACTTTAGTTTCAAATTAAGAAGGGTGTTTTATACGTGTCGGACGTACTGCAGAGTTAAAAGAAATTAACTGACTTACATACAGTTTCTTATTTCAGCTTATGTAATTTTTTTAATATTATATCGGCGTTTTTGTGAATATTCAAGACGGGGATTGTAAAAAATGTGCGTAAAATTTGAAAATTAAATATAATAGAACATACCTTAATCATTATTTCAAACGTCTTAGCCATTTTCTTAACTGGCTAGAGTTGGCGTGGCCATAAACTTGTGCTCGTCGCCGTTGTAGAGATAAGCAAAGCTTACACCTTCACCGATTCTTATCAAATTACTCAGTTTGATAAGCTTAAACATACCAATGCATTACCATCTTGATGTTAATGATAACAAAATCCTTAAAGGATGGAACATATCACTTCCAATCTATGTTCATATATAATGCTATCTGGTTTCTAGTATCAGCTAGAATCTCCGGTTTATTTGTAGATAATTTCCATTAATGTTTTCGTACATTAGGAAGCCGTGAATGAACATGCTGGTTCTTAAGAAATGTTTAGAAAACTTCAGATAAAGGTTTTTTTCATTAATCTGTACTTGAGAGTTTATGAATGTAACGTACATCATTCCGCGGATTTTCCGTATCTGCTAGGTTGGTCTCGGTTGCTATCATTGGTAAACTGATAAATGTTATCGGAGGCTGTTATTTTTATACAGCTTTAAACATTCAATTATGAAAGGGTATAACCCGTTATCTTTACCATCAATCTACATTAGCACAGCTTGGTAAAGTATGTTGGGCCTTTCCCAGTTGCGAAGGAACCTGTCCAGCATACAAAGGTAAAAAGTGCACACTTGATAGACGCCATCCAAAATTTCAGTTTGTGGTAGTTTCAGTAGTGCGCCTGGTTCAGTAGAACGCTGGCAGGGTTTTCTCGCTGCATAGGGACGCTAATTTCATGGACGAAAAAACCTGCTAGCCCTCTGGCCACCGGATACGATGACAAGTCTGAGGAACCTTAGCAAATAATTATACTAATGTTTTGATGATAACCGTAATATGTTTTTAAACACGGGAGTTCGTGTAGATTCTTAGCCAGAAGTCTCGCCCGTGGCCCGCGAATCGCCGGTTATTTAGTTATCTCGTTTATAGCCAACTTCCGGACCCCTGGTGGTAGGTCATCGCGCGATAGATTACATTGTTACTACATATTACGTGCGTTCATTACTATTTCTATTCTCAAGAATAGTTGACTCGTAAAGATGATGTTTGAGAAAGGTCGTGCAATCATGCCATTTAAATTGATGCCGGTTTTATTAAGCTATAGCATAGCTTTTATATCGCGGGCATTCAGCGCAGCGACCGAATCAAAAAATTCCGTTACGAAAATAAAACCTAACATCCTAACTCCGTCTACCATGTAGCTCGGCCGAGCGTTCCCTTAACGTGTCTATATTAATAAATAATTTCGAAAAGTTTCAAACGAATTTAAAAAGATTATTATAACATCCGAAGATCTGTTAACTTTTTTTTTCATAGTTCGGTTCCTCTATAGCCAAACATACATTTGATTCGTATGGGTGTAATTTAGAAAAGATAACTGTGTAATTACTTCTAATGATAGTCAAGACACCATAATCATTAGAAGCATTTTACACTATGAAGAAACATTTAAAATTATTGTCATTGCGAAGAACGTTTATGCGGATTTTGTGTAATATAATATCTAATTGTGGGAAAGGAAGAGAGATCATAGAAGACGAATACAATAGAGTGAACTATCAAAATGTTTTTCAGAGCTTATCTTAGTTTAAAATATTATATTCACTTTAATGTCGTTTTGCATATGTAAATGTTGACGCTAACCGAGGGTATAGTTCGCGGAGGTTGTTTTACGATTTACACTTTTTCATTTATTGTTGCTCATGTAAATTTTATTGTGAGCTAACTTTTTTTTTATTGGTCATCAAATATTTTTTTTAATTAGTGATACTATATTTTAATTTAGCTATTGAGAAAATATAATTAAGACAAAATACTAATATTAAAAATTATTTACAAAATATACATTGGTATAGCCATTCAAAGAGGAAATGCTGCCAGCATCTTGGGAACCTTTCCCAGAGACAACGACGCGGATAATTTTTTATGGTAGTGTTTTTGTTTATATATTTCTGTTTTTCTTTTTTGTATATATGTATATTTTGTAAATAATTTTCATTTATGTATTTGTTTTGTTAGCTTTTTGCTTTTGCATTTTGTTTTAAATTCGTAAGGATATAAAGCCATAAGGCTCTACAAAAAAACTTTCATCCAATGTTTGACATTATATTTCAGAAGTTATTACCAATTGGCGATAAGTCGTGAATTACACTTTAACTCCCCATTAGTGTCCGACCAAAAAGTACGATTTTTTGGCCTGGCTCTCAGTTTCGGCCGAACTTGAAAAAATACGTTACATAGACTTGTCGTCAAGTCTTTGTAGCGTACTTTTTGGAGGTAGAATTGGGGGTTTATTTTCAGTATTTTTACTGATGACAAACTTATCAGAAATACCAGATTTATTTTCTTCGGACTCATAATCATATTTAGCACTCAAAGTTGTTACAAACTCACATTTAAATTAATGTTGGCGAGAATCACGCTTGTTTAGTGTAATTGAACCGCAAGTCATCAAATAAACTCTACAGTTAAAAGTTTCTTGTGAGAAAAACAGAAATGTAATTATGAAGTAATTACTTTTTAACTAATATTTCAATAATAATTTTCTCAAGAAATTAAATTGTTAAATATGTTACACAGACATCTGAGTACATATATATCTATGGTCCTTAATGGACTTTATAAAGAATCAAAGCAAAAGTAAACGGAAAAAAAATCAGAATGTATGTGTAAATATAGTCGTTATCGATGGATTGTTGATTTTTTAAACAAACGAGCATGCCGTCCTCCTTATGGTAAGTGGCCACTGCCACCCATGGACATCTGTAATCAATCCCAGGCAAAATCAGTCTTACCTGAGGTTAGTCGCAGATACGTTACCCCTGAGGACTAGGTTGAAACGCCTCGGATATGTCTTCCTTACCACCACACCCTTCAGACCAAAACATATAAGCGCATAAACTGCTGTTATTAGGCAGAAAGAGGTGTCACGGCGTTGCATCCGGAGTCGAACCACACAGAGTTCTGCCACTTTTAAAATATTTGTAAATTACACCAATTAAATAAAATATTACTGAAATCATGAAATACTGAATAAAGAAAATATTTACATCAAATTTAGAACGCTCAATAAGTCTCCAATCTGTTTGTAATCTCTCCTAATGTTGTATTGTCTCCAATCTGTGTGTTTTGTATATTAATATGACCATTAGGATGCTGTGCCTTTGATATGGTCGGGAAAATTTGGGTCGTAGAACCTAATCAAATGACGATCCTATGATGCAACATGCACTGCATTAGAGAAAATTACCATGCCCACAGAAAAGAAGAAAAAAATCAGTGCAAATAAAATAACATGTGAATCGATTCATTATAAAAAACGGAAAAACAGATTAGATCATTTCCAACCATTTGTTTGACCATTGGCAATAATATCGATTGATAGCAATTGGAACCAACAGTCTAACATGTCCTTTAAATCACAAAGCCATTAGTTTCACCATTAGCCATTTGTGGTGACCCATTAGCCGTCCATTAGTGGTTTTGAAAGGCGTTAGAATGAGTATTATTTGATCGGGGAGGTGTCACCGCATACCTATTTCTAGAGTGAAGTAGTTCTTGCGTTTCGGTGGCAGGGTGTGGATGTAAGGTGACTTAGATATGAAGCGTCTGCGTTGTACCAATGAGTAGCAACGCATGTTTGATCGGCTCCAAGTAGAACCCAAGTTTTGCAATGAGACCACTGAATGGATTGCATGCTCCTGTGGCATTTCAATCTTAAAACAAAAAAAGCACTCATCCAAGTTCCTTCAGTGACCGAATTTCTTCCCATTCTAGGTCAGTTAAAATCCATAGTAGCTACACGGCTATGTTCACTTACAATATACCTGAATCCTTTGGCTTAATAACATAATTAGCTCCATTCTACATATCCACACGTTTATCAAGTTTTCGATGCGTTAGTCATCACAGTTTATTTTATGAATGTTTTCATAATAATGTTTAAAATTCCTGTGTAATTTCACGTTTCATCCGTCCGTTCTTCAATAGTTCTTGGAAATGTTGTTGACTGATTTTCATATTACGCGACCATCTCGACCTCGGAGTAGCAACACATCTGTGGTCGAAATTTGTTGCAGAGACAGTTGCTCAATATGCGGTATACTGCGGTAACTGTTATACATGCTGATGAGGTACGAAGATGAGTATTAAGATATCGATTCTCGGCAAGGCAGAAATCAAGATAATAAATTTAAGTTTTTCTAAACGCTTTCCGCACTCACAGCCCCACACTAGGATTTTCTCCTGTGTCGTGGGTGCCATGACACACAATGACGAATACACAAACACCCAGACCCAGAACAGAAATCTAAACTTATTATTCAGTTGGCTGTCTGGCCAAAGATCGAACCCGGGACCAACGGCGTGACAAACCGGTATGGTTATCGCTCCACCACGTGAGTCGTTTTTCTAATATTTCCGTTTATTTCTATTTCCATGCATGTACAGGACAGTGCTGGGTATATGGTACTGAAGCATTTATTTTGGACTTTCCTTAAGAAATGTAACATGCTTTAATGGCTAAACCGGTCATGCGTGTACGTGGCACCCACGGATTTCTAGAGTTAATCTGTGATACCATTTATGTTGAATTTTCCTCAAGAAGAAATCGCATTTTAGCTAATGTTGCAACTCCGTGCAACGATGCACTCGCTGCAGTGAAAGTCATTGAGGAAAACAGCAGTACAGAGTAACTTGTTTCGCAGTACCACTGACTCCATATACTGAATTCTCGAATGGACACAAATGACAGTTAAAGATTTGATATCGCAAAATTGTTACGTATATATTACTTGACAACCGACAGATTGCATTCGTTTCTCAGTATCTACTCTTCTTTAACCTGGTTACAGATTCTAGTATTTATTACAAGAAATTATACGTAAGAAATAACATGGTCGGGTTAATAAATTAAGTTGATCTATACTTGGTTATAATTTTAATTACTGGCCACTATAGAGATTGAACCATTTGACCTAAACTATACTACATTTCTCTTCCTACTCCTATCCATCAGCATTTTAGCTGCATTGGATATAAGGCTCATTTGATTTTAGTTATTTTCATTAGTCATGACGCCTGACGTTGACGACCGCAGTGGGTGTTATTATTACACAGGAAGATTCTGATGTCTTCTCTAACAAAGCTAATTTCACTTAGTTATCTTCTATAAAATCCACCGACAGAGAGGAAATGATTAAATACAAGACCGAAACCATACGGTACACTTATATAACTTAAAAATTCAATTTTTCCTACTTATATGATCCAAAACGCTGTTTATTTAAATCTAACGCAACAAATGGCCATAATGGCCTCGCGTATAGATAGTTCCGGGTTCAATCCCCGGCCAAGATTAATTTTAAATTTCTGTTCAAGGTCCGTGTGTTTGTGTACTCGTCTTTTGTATGTGTATCCATCAATCACCTCACAGGAACTCCTAGTATGGGGGTATGAGTGTAAAAAGGAAATTGTAAGTACTTGGTAAAATGGCCTCTTACAAAGTAGTTACAATTTCCTGCTCCACGTGTTTATAGAATATGCATTTTGGCATCGCTCCATGTAGTGCACGCGCCGGGAAAGCATAGTATTCGAATATAGATCTGTACTCAAAATACATTATGCACAAGTCAACTTCCCCGTTCAGTTTGTTATACCAAATATAATACTTGGTTATTGTTACAAATATCTGGAATAGATAGTTGTTTCAATAATTTACACTTAATATAATAATATTTTGGCAAAGGGAGATCACCCACTAGGCTAAGTAAGGGAAGTTGAGACAACTTCGATAACATGATTCAGAATGCAGTCATGCTATCTCTTAATGAGTTACGTGAAGTCGCCACAATATCATCCATCCATGATCCTTCCAAGTTCTATTGCCGGACAAACGCCTCCTCATAGGTGTTTTTGTCAATAGTCGACACTCTTGTTATGCGTGTTGGTGACTGCAACAGCCATTTATGTTAGGCAGGAAGACGGTGCTACCCATCTCCAGGCCTTTCTCAATCAGTCTCCTCCCATGAAATCCCCGTGAAAAGAGGGAGGTGCTATTCAAGACCACATGGCAAATAGTGAAAAGCAAGAATCAAGACGATATAAGTTTGCTGTCGTCAACCCATTACGATCACGTCATTACGTCATTGACGACCCACGTGGTGGAACGGTCACCATACCGGTCTATAGGGCTATGAGTGTAGAAAGTGTTTATGTTTAAATTGTTTATTATTCTCTTATTTATTATCAGCTGCTGGGCACGAGTCTTTACTTAGAGTGAAAAGAGTTTTGGCTTTAGTTGACCGCGCTGCCCAAGGGCGAATTGGTGAACATGATACATTTTGAGATTTTTTAAGAATCTCTTATTGCTTCTGAAGGAAGTTATTCTGCACTGTTATAACAACTAATAATTAATTTCTAATACTTAATGGTTTATTTGTTACTAAAGTTGTATACTGTTAGGCTAAACTGTGTAATATTTTAATATCTCTACATGCATTTAATACGAAGTAATATTTTAATGTATTATTTGATAGAAGTAACAAAGGAACTGAAATGTAGCTTATCCGATGTTAATTGGTCACTGCGCCAGTGACAACTTACGGTCACTGGCTCACTGTGATTACTTATATACTTATGTTGTATTAAACGCCTTCAGATATCATAGGAGGTCGATCACAGGTGTCTTACTTCAACTTATCTTGCAATTTAGATGTAAACTTGAATCTTAGATTTAACCTTTAACACATCAAGTGAATGTAAGAAGTGGAGTAAAAATGTAGAGTCAATATTTTACGCTCCGGTGCGCGTTTAGTCACAGTGCAATGAAGTGAACTCTTTCTGTTCTACCGATAGAAGGGGGGAGGAGGGGTTTCGTTTGACCTTTCATGCTTTAGGTGGGGGGTTTTTATGAGCCCATTCACACTTCACGTCCAGGTTCGACTCCCTGGCACATTTCTTAAAATGTTATTAAAACATGGACTTCTAAAAACAAATATGGTACGAAGCTAATTGGGGCGTTTTTATTAGCCCATTCACACTTCACGTTCAGGTTCGACTCCCTGGCTGACTAAGAAATGTTCTTAAAATGTTATTAAAACATGGACTTTTAAAAACAAATATGGTACGACGCTAATATTATGATTACAATAAAATAATAAAATATATAATAATATGATTTTATTATAACTCCTATTTGAAGTATAGCTTTAGATGGGATATATATTATAGCAGTGATAGCCGAATGGTTGAAACTCGTCCTCTCAATCGAGGGTACGGAAGTTCGAATCCCAGGCACTCACCACTGATTTTTTTTAAATTATGTGCGTATTATAAGTTAATTATCACTGCTTTTCGGTGAAGGAAAACATCGTGAAGAAACCTACTACCTGAAAGTTCTTTAAAAAAGTTCTCAAAGGTGTGTGATTTCTACCAATTCGCACTTGGCCAGCGCGGTGGACTACGGCCTGAAGCTCTCTCAATCTGAGAGAAGACCCGTGCGCAGCAGTGGGACAATAATGGGTTGACGGTATATATTATTTAGTGAAAAAGCTGTTTTGAAGAAACTAAGATTTTAAGAAGAGGACAGTAATTATTCATAATAATAACTATATTAAAACTATAGGTGTCCGCCGAAGCAAGAATCATTACAATGTTTTGTAATATAACATCGAGTAAAGTTTACATAATCATCATCCATCGAATGCAGCAAAAATAAAAACAGAATATTTGATGAATTGGCAAATCTTTATAGCATCGCTGATTAGTGTTGAAACCGAAAAATATGCGTGCATGCTCTTGCAAGTGTCAAAAAACTTCGGTCAAAGTAATGAAAATGTCGAACAGAGAGCGAATTATTAATGTCAAAAAAATCTGTACGGGTTATATATAATAATACTGACATACAACATAGAGTTAAGGTTTAATTCTTTATTTGTATTCTTTTTTAAAAGTGCTTTATTCACGCAAAACCCTTCTAAAAATAAAAAAGTTATATTTTACTTTTTTTAATGCCTATTTAAATATGAATTTTCGAAATTTCAAACAAATTCAAATGTATACGACATAACTTTAGTAACACAACACAAATTATTTCATTACAATGATTGGGCTTCTTTCTAGTGCCAGTTGGATCAATTTCATTTGGCACACTTTTCCACTATAACATGTGTTTCTTAATATTAATAACTTTTGATTTTGCTTTCATTGGCCCCATCAATTCTGTGTTTCATTTTCATTTGTCATACTTGTATTATAAAAGCATAACAATTTAAATAATACATATATTTTAGTAAATGTATCATTATTAATATGAATTGACAATTAAGTGTGTGTATATTTTATTTTATTTGTACTTTTTTAAAATCGCGTTTTTTTGTGTTATCGTTGTTTCGAACAGAGGTTTATCCTCACGGCCCCGATTCGCACCCGACCGTAAACTATGTTGCGTCACGGCGGACATCATGTTCCTTAAATCGGTTTGCTTGTTGACTATTTCTTACAAACGTGTCCAATTAATTATGTGTTAGTTCTTCCACTAATATCTTCCAATACGAACAATTACAACCATTGTTTAGTTGGTAAATATTTAGTTATTATTTACGAGTAATTGAAATAACAGTCTTTATTTACTAAATAGTTATTATTGGCTAATGTGACACGCGGTTTCAACGTCGTTTAAAAATAGTGAAAATAAATTATTATTATGTGAAACTTATGGCTAGATGGATTTCATTGAATTTTTAAATAATACCTCAAGACATGGACTATAAAATACATTTGCATGTTCTTATAAACAAATTAAGTAATGCAGCGTAATATAACCTCAAAACCAATTTTTTTTTGCAAATATGTGTAATGTACGCCACGTGGAATTTTATATTTTACACGCTATTTATTAGATTCATCTGTATATTTGTAACCCTGACTCCTTTGGGCGCGATTTTGACCCACTTTGAAACGTCGGATTAAGTTGAAACTTTGCACTCCTATTTATTATAAGTATGGATTTGCCGCAGAAGAATTACGGGACAACTATATATGTATTTTGTTGGTTTATTGTTATTGATTCATATCATACACAATTTATCCACCAAACGTATACATAATTCTCTAAATGTCTCGATACTAGTATACATGATTGATTACATTACTACGTAACTATAATCATTACGGTATTCTGTTTAGTGTATTAAATAAATTAACGTGATCATATTGGCATAAGCTTAACATACAGTAGGTTCCTGATACGGTTCATGTTCATGCCCTCCTTAATTCCGTTTTAATTAGAACTTCCAGTCAAAGTGTTGAAATTGTAATAAATTTCTATTATTCAACAAGGACTACCCACGTGGTGAAGCGTTCGCCATAACGGTCTGACACGCAGTGGGTCCCGGATACGATCCCCGGCCAGACAGGCATATGAATGATGAGTTTAGATTTCTGTCCTGGGTCTGGGTGTTTGTGTATTCGTCTTTGTGTGTCCATGGCACCCACGAC
>DWTU01002718.1:0-11156 GCA_018251515.1 Cecropterus confusis | reverse complement strand
ATTCCATCCCCATTTATACAGTAAGGCGCATGAATATTATTATTATTTTTTAAGCTAGTATTGTTCTCATAGAAGTGTCTTGTAAAGTTTTATTTGAGAATAAAGATCTTTAAACCTAAACCTATGACCTGAAACCCTCCGAATGTGACAAAAGCCCAGCAATGGGACAACAATGTGTTGACGATAGATGATGAGACTAAACACTGTACGTCGTAGATTTGAACCGATTATTGATGTCTAACATGATCATGTCTTGATTTAAGGCTCTACCAGCTAAAGTTGACAGAAATCGAGCAGCATTCATAAATACTGTATTATTTCTGTCTTTATATAATTCGCAAGGAGCCCAATCTCTATGATGTCAAACGTACGCTGTATTATATTGTCATGTACTTGTCTACTTTTGAAATTGAATAAATATGACTCAACTAAGGGTGTACCACAAACTTATTTCTAAATCCGTATGCCGAACGAAGCAGTTGCTGTTCGGTAGAAAACCTCGGACGTGGCATCATATCTGTGATTACTTTGACATACATAGAACCCCTGTCCTGTATAGAACTGATTGCAGATGTCCATGTGCGGCAGGGCATTGAAAGGGCATTTGAAGGTCCTTCAAATAAATGGCGCTTTCGTTTGTTACTTAAGTTTTATTAAATAAAAAAAAACGCAAATATGTAATACAAGCTGACCTCCACGGATTAACTACTACACGCTACTAAGTCAGTATAAGTAGTATACTGACAATTACTTATAATGACAATAATTAACAACAACTTATTCAAAATGACACGATGAAAAACAAAAAGACGCTCACACTCCTTCAATAACGCTTGTCACGATAGATGTACATAGCCAAATTAAGAATGAGATTATAACAACTACTAAAATGTGCAGGTGTTACTTTGTTTACGTTTGTTTTGCAATACAGTGAGTTCGACTTCCAAACCCAGGAAAAGTTAATTACCTGCATGGATAGTTTACATAAAATTGAAAGTATAATTACGAGTAATACCTAAGTATCGAAACACCCATTAGTAAAGCGTAATGGTTCGTCTTTCTTATCTAGTCGGACCTGGACTCGGTAATTTATTAATCGTAAGCGCTGTAGTGGATGCTGAGCGCTGCGCCGCCGTGCCGCTGTGCAAACGCTGTGCACTGTGCATTGTGCGGGAATTATATCCCAGTCGCCTATTAGCACACAGTTTGTGTTTCATATCGCACCGCGCCGACGCGGTAATTAATTGTAACCATTCGCTCCACGGATTCACGATGTTTGTTACGTTGCTGTGAGCACCGTATTCGTTACAGTCACGAATTTCATCTGCAAATTTGAAGTTGAAATCGAAGAACCTTGATTTGTAAAACCAAAAATCATATAAACAGAAGCAATGACGCTTATGCATACGCCTTAAACATTTCATCTTGTTACTGAAAGGGACGTAACTTAAGGTGGGTACCTACTGCCAGGAAATCAAATTTACTTTGCTAAGAAACAAACCTGAACCATTTTATACCATTTATTTAAAGAATTGTTTTGTAACTTATCAACATACTTTAGTCATATTTTTATAACAAGCCTTATAAGTTGGTATTAAAGAGATTAAATATATATATGTCTTTAATGTTTTAACCTTTACCGACTTAATTAGCTTAGTGATGTCATTCTAAATTGGGTGTGACGGACGACCCAAGATGGCGGACCTACTATTCTTTATTACTCCCTGATATGGGTTATCATTTATTACCCCATGATATGGGTATGAAATGAAAGGGGTTGTAAAGAATACGAAAAACAAAAAGCAGTTAATTTTTTTTTATAATTTTATTTTAAAAGATCAATCTCTGTACAAAAATTCATGTAATAAACTTAAAATTAATAATGATAATAAAGAATAAGTTATATTAATTATACTAATTAAAAAAAAATACTACTATGTTTCTCGTTCTGGAAAAGGTTTAATATTATGGTTTATTATTAACTAAATTTTTGTATAACGCATGAAATAAGACTCATCATGTGCATCACAAAGCGATTGGATACTTTATATAGGTAATATTAATAATTTAATTTTCCGATGCCGTGTGTAAATGCGTATTGGAACTCTGTTGGGAAATAACATGCAAATGAGGAGCAACGTGGGTATATGTTGATATTTCGAACCTGCAATAATATTTATCCGAAAATTGGCAGCTCTGCGGCAGCGGTAGTGTGCGCTGTGCTCGCACCAACAACACGTTTTGCTTCACTATACAAATCAAGAGTGTCGCCAGAGATAGAGAAGAGAAAGGGCCAGTTGTTATTTGGGACATTGCTTTGTGCACCCCCTGGGTGAAGGTAACAGCACTTTTGGCGATGCCGTATGACAGAAATCCAATGTGTAAGATATTTATAAATCTCTAGGGGAAAGCAGCTGCCCTCTGCCCTGCTCTCCCCTTGGCGACTGCGATAGTACAAGTGTACTAATTTGTATTAAATATAATTATGAGAATACCATGATAAAGTGTGGGTTGTGTTGTATATCAACCCATCTATCAAGTGAAGCAACGTCAGGCGCGGTCGGATTATAGGAGTATTTTGCCTAGTGGCTAAGAAATAGTTGGGTAATCTCTGTAATCAATGTGGAATAAAAAAAAAACATGTAGTTATAATCACACGTATTTTACTTTATTTTTATTTCATTTTACTTTAAATAAAAATGTCTTGCACTCGTTTGCAATCAGTGTAAGATGCGTTGCGTCCCGCCGCAGCCGCGCGCTCGCCGCGCTCCCCGCATCCACCACCAAATATCCATTACTTATGAGGAACTAATGTACACTGCTGTAAAACAAACTGGAGAATCTTTTAACAATATTAGTCGAAACAGAAAACGTTAATTTAACTACCGTAAATTATTATGTTTTGTGACGTAAATTAACGGAATAAAATAATCCATCCATCAGCTTGTTGTGATCCACTGGTATCTTGGGGATTTTGCCGACGTTCATCGCGCTCGGCATGCGTGTTAGTCATCGCAAAGACGCTACTTCCTGTCGCCTAAATTTTGTCCCTTATTGGCCTCATTCGACATCCACGAGAAGCGAGAGAGACACCATACGGCAGAAACTGTAGTATTATATAGTAAAACAATATAATTGTGGTGCAATATCGGCATATCAACATGGTCAATATAGGTATAATGTGTATCATTAGCTCAAAATGCAACCAGGTAATGCTTTCATGGTACGTATCAAGCGAACAATGCGCGCGGTCAATACAAACGATCATTTGTTTTTCTTCGATTTATTTGCTTCTAATCTACAGCGTCCGTTATGGGTAATTATTGTATATTATCGTACAATTATTGAGACGAATGCAGAAAATTCAGCACTTATGCATTCTCATTTTATTCATGAACGAGTAGGTACCTTAAATAAAAAGCAAATATGTTTTACGAACTCATCACGTGCTCGCTGACCGCAGCCTTGTTGGTGTCTCAAACTTTTTGTAGCATTATTTAGTACAAGATACAAAAGTCATATGTTTCAATAATTTTAAGCAAGTTAAATACAATCATTTCCTCTTTGCAGTGTCAGTATAAGACTCCTAGCGTTCTAGTATACCTGCGTTCATTTATTATCTGGTATAATCTCGCTCAACTTTATCTAAATCTAAGATTGTTTGTTATATTTATTACAGTATAAATTTGTCAGTAAACTAAATAGATAAAATAACTTATATAATAAGGTTCTGAATGTCGATATGTTTGATGGACAGTAAATAGATAGGTAGGTCAGTTCCGATGCTATCGCGGCTATCGGCGCGCTGCTGCCTGCAGTCGGCTAAAATATCTTAACAAATAATCCTGTTTTAGAACATTCAATTATCTAAGTTTGATAAGTATAAGTATTCTTCAACATAAAACCTTTACCACATTTGCACTATTTGATTTACACCGGTTAACTTGATTTAAGAACAATAATTATACAATAACCAAAATAAATAATTAAGAATCATAAGACCAAATGTGTAATCTTTATGGCATGGAATGATTTTACTACTTACGACTTACGACTTTGTACAGTATATATAAAGTTCAAGCTCTCCGTATTTTCATCTGAATTTTGTACATATTGTACACACTTACACAAAGTTTTGTGCATTGTATTTTACCAGAATCATAAAATTATTCTTGGTAAAAGTACACAATAATCTTTGTAATATAAGTAAATGCTAAAATATATCCGAATATACTAACAACTACGTTGGTGCTTTATATCTAGTATAATCGTTTACTTCAAGAGTTACACGATGTGTAGATTTGCGTAGACACTAGTTTTAGGATACAGTATCTTAAAGTACAGTTTTACTAAAGTGTAACTGGAAACAATCTGTTGGTGAACGATTAGCGCTTCACGCCTCTCGCTACGTTACTGCTACGCATTATTCAAATGCTACGCCGCGTAGCATCGTCATCATCTGCACAGCCTAATTCTAAACAATTACTTTGCACTTAGTAGAAGTTTATAACTTTTCCTAAAATCAAACATTGATTATGTTTTCGCCCATATATTTCAAAATACATTGCACGTATACCTTTTTTTGCGACCATACCTTACAAAGTACTTTTCAACAATGATTGTTTTGAGGAAACGTAATAAACATGTACCAAACATACTGGTCTAAGACCAACGTCTCAATAATTTCTTTTGTAATCGAGTCTCTTCAAGCGATGGAGCTATATTTGATGAAATAATTGAGGAGACAGTATACATGAGCAAATGGATCCGATTGTGATCGCAACTAATACCGCGTAATCCGCCGTTGCGTTATAATTCCGAATGGAGCCAGGTAATTGGATACTGCAGCTAGCTTCGAATTAATTGCTCCACAAATTGCTCAAGTCGGGTATGTATGTAATATTTAGGCAAACTACGGTAACATTTCAAATGCCGATATACACGTATTATATACACGTGTGCTCGTATATATTACTTTCCTGTAAAAATAATATAAGTATAAATTGTGCACATCAATTTGATACATATGCAAAGCAAACACATAGGAGATTCTAGTTTTATTAATGTCGTATTCACGGGTTGCTCAAATTTTTAATAATGAAAAAAGTGAAATTTAGATCGCTAGGCGAAATCTATAAATTAAATAAGTTCTAGTATTCTAACAAATCGGACTGTAAATTAAAATTTCCACTCGATCGTTGCACTCTACGACGATTTAAAACAATAACTTGATTTTTATATCATCCCTGTCATCCATGATATATTCAGTAGATGAACATAGACAGGAAATTATATATTTAGTACATTTTAAAGTATCGAGTCCATTCAAAATCATTACGGTTATATTTTCGAAAACCAATACATTTTTCTTACAGACAGATTCACAATGATATACACAATGTCAGAACATAGCAGCCGAGACGTGGTATAATGTTCCGCAATAAAATCGGAGCGGAGGAAGACAAAGAAAGAGATGAGAGGATGATCTGAAATTGACGGCTCCAAATTGGAGAAGGGTTGTTAGAGATCGAGCATAATGGAAGTTGTTAGAGGAGGCCTTTGCCTTAAGGCACACTGAATAAGGAGATATCTCATTAAGATGAAATAAGAAACTGAAAGCGGTTCAGGATAAGAGGCTTATTATTATACTGTTAAAACAGAATTATTTTAAGTTAATTGGTATCACCTCGTTCAAATAACACAATTTAAATATAAATTTCATAAATATTTCTCTCTAATTTAATATTTTTACAGTAGTTTAGTTTTGAAAACGATACAGTTAATTCATTCATTTTATTAATAGCCCCTGTGACCTAATGTATAAGACATCGGCCTCCTAAGCCGGAGTTTGTGGGCTCGAGTCCCATCAGGAGTAAAAACAACTTTGGAAGACTATAAATTAAAATAATTAATGTATAACTTTACCTACCTATATTATAATAACTGAAACGCCGAAGCATGATAACTAACATTATGCGTTAACAATTTTCCATTAACGATTTACCAGTGCCTAATCTAAACCTAGCTAACGTTGTTTCTATTTTTTATTTCTCCAAACCTAATAATATTCACTAAAATTCAACAAACATCGACTTTTACCGCGATTACAAGACGCCAGGAGGTAACAAAAACCCCTTATATTTTGCAAAGTAGTAAAGAGTATCTCCCGAATTGTCTATGGAGGCATTCCGCGCTTTTAAATTGTAGCCATTATGCTCGTGAAACGTTATTACACTCCATCACAACCCCTCACAAATATACAGACGAACCAAGTCCCGACTATATGTAATATTTCCGAATCAACAAAACATCGTATTAGTATCATGACGAAAATCAGCGCGAAATTCGATTCAAAACTAGAAAACTTAATCAATTTATCCGTTGGGTCGTATTATGATGTAAAAACACATTTTAAAATAATAAATTACGGAAATATATCCCGTGTACCTTGTACCTCATGATATAATAAAATTGTCGGAACCAGAATAAATGTGGTATAAGAAGTGGTCATTTTCTATGTAAATACATCCGTCAAGGGGTACGGTAGACTTAATTGACCTTACCTAAATAATAAAACAAAAAAATATTGACTTCGAGTCGACAACATATATATCTGCAAAATTCGAATTGTCGAGTATTGTGTTAAATTCTAATGTTGCAAATAGTCAACATATTGGCAACAAGGAGCCTTCATGAGTTCCTTAAAGCCGATTCACGTAATAATACGATAAACTGCCATCTAGCGCCGTTATTTACCTTACATAGTTTTGATATTTTATACTAGAGGGCGTTAAAAATGTTACGCATTTCTGCATCACGCTGTTGAGAACGTGTGTAGGTTCGTATAAATATACAGAGAATTTGAATTTGGGTGTCGTTAGCACTGGGACCAGTACATTAAACTGTAAACTAGCTACTACAAGTGGTTTTACGAGTATCTGCTTCTAAGTCTAAGGTGTAACACTTTTAGCTGATTATAACTACAAAAATATCTACCTACATTTCCTAAAAGATTATGTTCGAGACACATTTCAACCGAACGAAGCCGGCTTTTCATATAGTCTGATCTAGTTTTATACTATTGTCATATACTATAAACTAGATGACTAAATGTAGTCATCCATCATCCATGCATATAATAAAAATGAACTGAGAGTGGGAGCTCTAACCGTCCAAGCGACCTCGGGACGGACGGCGGTATGTGTGGTCGCATACCGTCGTAAAAACCAGACAATGCATTGGCCCGGCCGCTCACCTGGGTGGAGTCTGATCGGTTAATGCGCTCAGAGGGCTCCGGTTGCGTTCCGTTGGAGACCCCAGAGTCCTTCTCGCAGCACCAAGGATGGCTACCGAAATCCGGCGAAGTTGCAACCAACCCTTAGCAAAGTAAATGTGGCGTGGAGGTTTATTTTTAAAATTACATATTACTAATATTTAGTAATGCAGTTCTATGTTAATATGTCGTCAACACATTATTGTCCCACTGTTGAGCACGGGTCTTCTCTCAGAATAATACAGTTTTAAATTATATAACTGCAGTTAACTTTATCGCCTGCGTCATAGATTCAAATAAATTAGCGACAACAGGTTAACTTTCTTGAACTTCAGTCATTTTGCGCTGCGGCTGAATGAGAATCATTCATAGTCCGGTTGTAAAGTAGGTTCTTCGTTCACTTTCATAAAGTTTTCTGGCATTAAAGTGTCGGCACTTGAGGCTCTGCTTCGAGCGATTTGGCAGAGAGCCAGATGTTATATTATGATAACCAGTAAAATACGATTACCATACAATTTATGATTCACGTTTATATGTCCATTTATTACTTATAGTATTCACTTTTAGGCATTGAGTTGTAGCTTGTAAATTAAATAGAAGACATAAGTATCGTTTTAGTCAACTTTTTGAACAGTCGGGATTTTGTTTTCATAATAATTTGTTTAATTAACGTTTAGTTGACAGTCATTATCGGTTCGTGGAAGATGAGTATCCTAAAATTTCTTCGTAGCGTTTTTATGAATGTTATGATAGTATATGTCGATTACTAAGCATCAGATATAAGTTAACTAGTTGTGCCCCGCGCTTTGACTCAGTACTACATAAGAAGAAAAAACAAACAAACAAACATATCGTGATATTATATAGCCTTCCTCAAAAAATTGACAATTCAATTCAAAAATATTTTTCCAATTCAAACCGCGATGAGATTAGCGCGATCGACCAAACAAACTCTTCAGCTTTATAATATTAGTATAGAAGTATAGATAAGTCCTCTAAGTAATTAGTCTTTATTATAAAAAACCAAAGCTTATGCGAAGATGGTTAAAATTCATAAGAAAATACTTGTTTTATATCTATTTTATTTTTGTATGCAAAATCTTGTAGGAGCCGCCGCCTTAACCTTTCCAATAAAGGAACATATGCGCATACATACATAAGAATCTGTAACATGCGGCTACACTATTTGCATCGTATATTGTATTCTATTATAGAGTCAATCTCTTCCAGGGCGGAAAATTGCACGGACTTACTTTCTGGCTTTCGTAAATAAAGTACGTGTTCTAGTAAACTCTGATAAAATACTTCTAGCAAGGTTGAAGTATGTATCATGATTCATTTATTTTATTTCGCCGTACCGTTCCAGTGCACTATTTCGTTATACTACAATACTATTATATTGCCTTGACTATTATAATGATCTTTTTGTATGAAAATATACTTTGTGTAAGTTTTCGTCAGGTCAAGTACCTATTGAAATGAAGGAAAATTAAATAAAATATATTTATTTTGCATAGGCCTACGGGGGCACTTACAAGTTGGCATTTACAATATTTTTTCTTACCCTGCCGGATCAGAACACGGACCCAGCTAAGAAGATCCGACAGGAAACTCATAAGAAACTATTATCGAACAAATACTGGTGCAAATTTGTTTATTGCACTGTTCACATGACGTTTAAATTGCAAAAAAATTAATTATTGGAGATGTTGATCAAATATTTACCGATTTTTATAAGTACGTCGTATAATATATGTTAGCACACGAGATTAAATCATGTTTATAAGACACACTGCCGCCTTTTTTGATAGAATGATTACTTTCAATATCAATGTAAAAGATTGATGTATTTAAAGTGAAGTCAATTGTTTCTTATAAGAATCAACAAAATAAACCATGTGAGCGGTGTTATATCCTATTGATTGAAGTTGCTATTGAATACAGTTTTACCCGAATAAAACAAAAACGTGTAGTATAATGCATAACTCACCTATATTATCATTGGTAGCTTATCGCATATCTCTTGCAATTAGAATATCTTAGGAACTTGTGTTATAAAGGGGCTATTTTTGTAATATCTTCAAACGCAAAGGTCAAGGGGACGTGCGGTTGGAATGAAAATAACATATTCGTTTATAGTATGGAAGTAGCAAACGAGCATGCAACCCACCTGATGAGTGGTTACTGCCGCCCATGGACATCTGTAATCAACTAGGTAAGAACAAAATCTCACCTAAGATTAGCCACAGATGCGTTACTACCCCTGAGGACTAAGATGAAATGCCTCGGAAAAGTATGTCTCCTTTCAGACCAGAACACAAGAGCGCATAACACTGCTGTTATTAAGCAGAAATAGGTGCGGCGCTGGTGCTCCCGGAGTTGAACCACAAAGAATTCTACCACCTTCAAAAATTCGTTTAATGTTCTATTATTATAACACACAAACCATTCCTTTCTAGACTTTTTCAAAACTATTTTTATGTAAGTATATAACACTTGGTACTTTTAGTTTATGTGTAGAACGTTCGAAAATTTTAATATTTTTTGTATTATACTATCACTCAATTACTCAAATATTAAAATTCATTACAGAAAAAAAATATATAATACATAAACTGTCTAAGCTGGTTCAGAGGATGTGGATGAGGATGAGGGAAGATCAAACAGGTATTTGAAACCAATACACGATATGATAGTGTGTTTTTGTTAGACATCACGAAACAATCTTGGAGTTGAACCTTACATACATACAACTTATAAGATAAATTAAATAAAAGCTTCTGTTGACATACTATGTATTTAAGGCTATAAATTCAATTATATCCACAAACATTCGCTCTTCACTAAACGAGTGTTAACTGACTTAATAAAGTAACATTTACGGAAATTGGAATTTACGGTTTTTCATGCCTAAATTAAATAGCAAGTAATGGAGTAGATATAAATTAAAAAAAATAGAAACCAACTTCAATGTCACCAAAAAGCAAAAAATATTTTAAATATATGTTGGTTTCTCACATACACAGTACATAGTACATAGTACATAGTACATAGTCCCGAAATCGGCGCTCTACATATTTTGTTAGATTACAACGAAATACGAATCTATGTCCTACAAGTATAGGAGCGCCGACTTCAGAACTATGTACTATGTACTGTGTATGTAAGAAACCAAATTTACTTTTGTAAATTGTAATGATTACTTAAGGTAAGAAGAAAATAATAATTACAATATATTTCCATCAACAAACATTACTATATTAAGGACGCAATTACCAATAAGAGTAGGTAAAATCAATCAACAAAACTAAGAAAACAACAGGAAATGTAATATTGGATTAAATAGCTGCCTTCGGGTGATCGAGCTTAAATTAACTTTTCGATTTCAAGACAATTAAGATTTTCAATTCAATAAGGCGGGATTACGATATTGAAAACTTGAATAATTGAATTTAAAATGATAGACGTTTGGTAAATTGAACCAATGATAATGATAATGAACTTTGCGTTTCAAGATGAAATGACTAAACAGTTTCTGTCATTTGTAAAGAGCGCATGGGTAGTAGGCGAGAGAAGGTTGAATACATTCTGTCTTTTCGTATATGCATATTTCTGCGAATCGGTCTTTCTGTAAATTTGTCCATTTGCGTCACTTGTGCCTTAGTACGAGTTACGTTTAAACGCTTTCTACACTCACAGCCCTACAGTAGGATTATGTCCTGTGTCGTGGGTGCCATGGACACACAAAGACGAATAAACAAACACCCAGACCCAGAACAGATATCTAAACTCATCATTCACATGTCTGTCTGGCCGGGGATCGAACCCGGGAACCACTGCGTGTCAGACCGGTATGGAGACCGCTCCGCCACGTGGGTCGTCG
>DWTU01002717.1:0-11157 GCA_018251515.1 Cecropterus confusis | reverse complement strand
GCTTTCTACACTCATAGCCTCACAGTAGGATTTTCTCCTGTGTCGTGGGTGCCATGGACACACAAAGACGAAGAAAGAGGACACAAACACCCAGACCCAGAACAGAAATCTAAACTCATCATTTAGATGTCTGTCTGGCCGGGGATCGATCCCGGGACCCACTGCATGTCAGACCAGCATGGTGACCGCAACACCACGTGGGTCGTCATCAACAAACAACAACCTTCTATCCACCTATAAATTATCTTCTTACTGATAAGTACACTACAAACGGCGTTTACTCTGAAAATAACAAGTGACGTTATTTTGTAAGAATCTAAAGCGATATCCATTAATGTCATTTAGTTAGGTAGAGGTTTCTTAGATACAAGAACGTTGAACGTGGGTAGAATGACACTATTCGTTAAGGAGGATCTATTTATAAATAGGTAACGTGATCTCACTGACGGCAGTAGTTTAGGTTACAATTAGAAATGGTTCGGTTAGCCTTGAATGTCAATGTGCGACAATTGTTCATTATTAATGTAATTACATCGTGCCTGTTAACTTCTGATTTGTTGTAAATGAAACGGAACTTTGTAACTTCATCGAATGAAGATTATTTTATAGCATGTGTTAATGCCTAGTTTGATGTTTCATTCATTTGTCATGTATCTTCTATTATTTGATTTGTAAGACGTGTTGGCCTTTTGATATTCGCGTAACAATATTTTACGTATCTGTATTCTATGAAAGTAGTAAGTAATCATGCAGTCAGCCATGCACGACTGAAAGCCGTCACAACCGCCCATAGAAATCTGTAAGTAACCTCAGATAAGCTCAGTCTTATCTAAGGTTGGCTACAGATGCGTCGCTACCCACAGTTGCTAGTCCACAGACTAACAAGCTTAACGACGAAGAAATATTTCTCCCTTACCAAGCTTTTAAACCAGTACACAGCAGTTTCTCTCTTATTATACCTTTCAAACCAGTATACGGCAACTGACAAACTTTAAAACATTGCTAGTTAAATAAAAGCTTTTAAAAAGATCTACCTCCGGAATCGATCCACAAAAGGTTTACCATCTTCATTCAACATTACTCACCTCATATCAATACAATTTTTTAATTAACATTATAATCAAACCCCCCTTCTCCCCAGGCGTGGTTCGCGGACGTGTGGAACTACAGCATCGTGCCGTACGCGTCGGAGGCGGTGCGCGAGGGCGTGGCGCTGTACGGGCGGCGGCGCCACGCCGCGCAGGACCCGCTGCAGCACGTCAAGTCCACGTACCCCTGGCGGGAGCCGAACCACTCGCATGTGAGTAGCTTTTAGGGTTCCGTATACAAAGCAAATACAATAAAATACGTACCGAAAGCAAAAAGAGAACTGTATAATTAGCCTCTGTGCAGCACGTCAAGTCCACGTACCCCTTACGGGAACCTAATCACTTGCATATGTGTAGGTTTTAAAGTTCCGTTACCAAACAAAAAACAATAAAATATATACCTAAAGAAAAAACATAATTGTATAATTAAGCTTCTGCGCAGCACTTCAAGTCCAAGTATTCCTGGCGGAAGTCATATCACTCGCATGTCAGTAGGTTTTAGGGTTCCGTACCTAAAGAAAATACAATAAAATACATACCTACAGTGAAAACAGAATTCTGTAACTAAGCTTCTGTGCAACACGTCAAATGAGTAGTTTTTAGGGTTCCGTACCCAAAGAAAGTACCAATAAAATTGCTATCGGAAGTAAAACCAAAACTCTAGAACTAAGTGTCTGCTTTCTATCCGTCTGTTGCTGAGTTGTATCTCATGAACCGTGATAGATAGATACTTCATATTTACATATTTTCATATTACCACGGTCGCTTGTTTTTAACAAATACTAAAACTAACAAGAAATGTTAAAATAAGGAGGTCCTCTTACAAGAAACTGATATTTGACGGTTTTTCAATTTGAACGGAATTTTATCAATGCAATTTCCATGCTGTACTGATTTATAGTATCTATATATTTTTAACCTAATTATAATTTTACAGACACTACGTGCGATAACGGTAGAAGACATTGGAATTGAAGAAGGGAATCAAGATGCTAACACCGCCCAGAATCAAGATCCATTGGTAAAGATTTCAATATATACATTTGCAACGAATAATTCTATAAAAAAAATATGTTCCACTATACGTGTGTTTTCCAACGTGCTTTAATGGATTACGCAAAATTCTTTCTCGTTAGTACTGAGTTTATAAAGTAACGAATCTTTTCGTGAAAGCTACTTTTGTCGTTTACAAAAACAATAAATTTTATCTCGTTTACAGTTAAACATGCTAATGCGGCTACAGGAGGCGGCTAACTACAGCGGGAATCAAAGCCAAGACTCTGACAATGCTAGCATGGACTCGAATCTCACGCACGACAGCTCTATGGGCAATGAGCTTTAAATTATACTTCGATATTTATTATCTTATGTTAATCTCTATGAAAGTGTTGTCCCTGAACTATGTTCCATATTTACTTTGCTAGTGTCCTTATTAAATGATGTAACATACATACGAGACAAATAAAAATGCTGAAGATAGATCTAAATTTAAAAAATACTATGTAAGTATGTATTTACGCTTCTGTCTCTCACGTTAACTATATACAAAGCCAAATATTTGCCATATGTACATTATTTATATTTATCTAAGATTTATTTCGATTAGTTAAAAACTACTTTTTGTTTATATTAGGTGCTTCTTACTATTGATATGGCCCACGGAGAAAGGTTTTGCTCTGCATATTTGTGGCTTTCGGCAAATATAATAAGCAAGAGTAGCAGACCTTTCGATAATTTCGTTGCAATACTTTTTATATAAAATTTTTAACGTGTATGTTAAAAATGTTTAATGCGATAGCTTATAATTTACGAAGTATTCCACAACAGTGCCTGGAGCGATATTTTTTCCATTTAGGTACATATACACTATTATAGTATGAAATAAACTCGAACAGTGCGGAACTGTTGCTGTTTATACAAAGCATTGTCGCTTTTACTATTGTTATATTTTTTCAAAACGTAGGATACGATCGCGTTTGTATTACTGTGACGTTGTATGTAATTATATTATTATGAAAGTGTAATTTTTATACCATTTTCATACTAAAACTCATGTACCTAATAAAAATATTAAGGTGTAAATAAAAATGTTTAATATAATTTTTTTCTATGTGATTACACTAACTGCTATTATGCCATAAACAGTATAGCGTTACTTTTGTATAGAAATTTGTAACTATATCTTACATTACAGCGTTCAGTATGGATTGATTTGTGTGCATAACTGAATCGTGATATCTACAATCTATGCTTTACGAAAAATTGTGAAAATAAACATTGATTACATATTAACTTTTGTTTCCATATAATCCTCATTATATTTCTTTTGATTCCCATTTGTATCCAGGGCCCGTTGGATCAGTAAGGCCGTTTTTATAGCCCTTTATCAATTAACAATGACGCTTTATGTCTGAGTCGAAGAGTCTTGTAACTACCCTCTATTTTGTCAACTGGGCAATTGTCAGTTTCGCCGAGACCACGAGCCATACAACCGTGCCGAATTGCAGCAATGAATTTAAAACCGCGTATCGTGAGTACCCGTTACGTATTAAAGTAAGTGGTCTAAAGTTGAAATTAAGTAGTTTATTAACCCATTTTTAACATCATGTTCTGTTAATAAGTATTAAAAATAAGGGGAGAAAGTAAAGACAAACAATTTGATATAAGCAAATATTTTATTAAAAGTTATGTACCCTAGTACTTTATTACATATTAAGCCAGTTTTTTTTTTATAATACTTACACCAGAAATAGACAAGACAATGGAGCAATTTGGACGGACCCAGTTGTATTTCACTTAGGACTAGAATCATCACTGACTGAATTGAAAAGGAACCATTGATGAACTGTCTTGCAGCTGATAAATAAGGCACAACCATTTGCGAAAAGATATCTGGCACATCACTATTACAGAGTATTAAGCCACATCTTACTGCTTCTAAATGACAATTTTCTTTGTGGATTGGCACTAAAAAGTAGATATCACGAATTATAAATTATCAGCAGTGAGACGTACCATTAACAAATAAATGCTTCATAATTTTACTATCTTAAACTTATTTTTTTTAGAAGACAGCATGACAGCAGTCACAATGATAATAACAAAACATAATTTTATTAAATTGGGGTACAGAAATTGACGGCACACATTTATAACAAAAACTACGACCAGTTTCATCATACAAATGAAATTATTGTAATATTTTTGAATCCAGCAATCAGAATTGGAGAGTGCAGGTTTCAAAATTATTTATTTAACTAAGATACAATTGACTATTCTATTTTGTCAGCTTTAGTCATCCTGGTTTATCAAGAGTAAAGTGTTACAACTTCATTTTTTGAAAATATTATCTTCTAACGACATGAAATATTAATTTTAAATAGAAGCTTCGTAATATACAATATCCTCTATATTACCAGCAATCAGGGTACAGCCGAAAATTGAAATTTACCCTTTCTTTGAAGTTTGTTAAAGAGAACTAAAACCTATGTACTTACAGTATAAGGATACAGTTGCTGTTAAAATAGAAATAAGTAGTTTATTTCTTATTATCTACCATTATTTAGGGACGTCCCTATTTAAGCAAGTAATTTACGATTCCATAGACTCGATTCTTTGAAGAAATTTGACTACATGTTTGAAAGGATTACAATGAAACAACTAAATACGCATATGACATTGCTAACAGATAATATCCCATCTATCTATAATTTATTATCATCAGCATAATAACTCATTGATATGGAACTTTTTTGTAAACAACGAAATGCATTATTTGTGTAAGATAAGTTGGGGTAATATCAGAGATGGGATAAAAGCCATTGACTGAAATTGTAGCCGAATTATAATCTATAATAGTATAAAAATTCGCAATATCAATCAGGTACATAATTTTCATGGTATGGGATATGATGTGGCCAATTTTACAAAATTTTATTTCTGTTTCTACAATTTCAATCATACAGTTTTACCCTAACTCCGATGTGACTCAAACTAACCTTCATATAAAACTGGCAGAATTTAATTATTGTTAGGATTAAAATTTGCCAGGATGGTTTAATATGTATCTTTTTCTTTTACTAATAGTTTGAGGGTGCTGCTATTCAATTAATTGTTACACATTACATGTGTTTTGTCGTACTACAATTAATTTATCTACATATTCTAACTACACTACAATAAACCGTCACAGTATGAATAAATGCAATTTGTTGAGCAAAATAACTCTCATGAAGTTCCTCTTTATACTTCAAGGAAAGCTTACATTTAATTATAACAATATTATATAATTATTGTAACCAAATTAATTACACTACATTATGTAAAAATTGTATCATACCTACTAATACATGTGTGGTTGCGCGTTTTAAAATGATATACTCTTAATGTTCAACATCACATAATTATCAAATTACAATTTAAAATTTTACAGTAGTACTTGTATGAAGATTTTTGAGCACAATTTAAATACACATACAATATTTATAATTATATTGCTCATATTATCAATTTGCATTTTTTTGTTTTTGATAGCAATCTAATAGCATCATAATATAATAATTCTATCATGCACTTAATCCAATTTCCTTCAATGTAAACTGTTTGGATATAATTCAAAAATAATGGATGATTAATGTATATAAGAATATTTGCAAATTGGTAGTATAAGTAAGAGCCATAGAATGTAGGAACTATAGTTATAGTATCACTAACGTGACAAGTAGGTAATTTACGAACAATAATAGATTCCTCAACACACACTAAAAGGAACTTACAGTTACACAAATATGTATTTAATTAAAAGGCCAGTATGTTAGATATTGCTTTCATAAAATTTCCGACTACCAATTCTATACTTAATTTATTATATATTTTTTGTATTTAAAAGCAACTTAGCATATTTTTTTATATATTTATTATCGAAGTAGCAAATGTCAGTCCAGCTGTTTATAAATGGCCACTGCCACCCCCCCATGGGTACCTGTTTTCAACCCCAGATAGGATTTAAATTCTACCTCACGTCAACCACGGGTGTATTGCTACTTCTGGAGACTAAGTTGGAATACCTTAGATTAGCATGTCTCTCTTAACATGCCTTTCAAATATTCATTAAAATGCATGTTTGTGTTTATAAGTGTGGATAACTCCTAATTGTATGATAAAATAAGTAAGTCTTTCTAAAACCAAAATTCTGAGCTAGATAAAATAGTTTGCTGGAACTATCCTATGCATAGCCCTACTGGGGACATTTTACAATATTTTCATTGAGTAATTGAGTTTTAATGTATTTCTTTTTATTTATTCACCTGAATAATCGTCTTGAATATGTTGTTTATTTATTGTGACATTGTATATTGTTACCTGGACATGGGTTGGATATATCATATAATAGATTTAATACTGATGTAGAGCGCAGGATTCTGAGAATGAGAAGCTGAATACATAAATCTTATGAGCATACCATAGTGAGTAGGTAAACTTTAATAACCCCTGTGCTATATGTGCTTCTGTAACGCAATAACATTAAGGTCAATAAAACTTGGAAAAACATAATTGGAGAAAGAATTGGAGAGCAAAAACAGGAGAGGATAGGTGCTGCGAGGATACCACTGCTGGATTTCAAAACACCATCGGCCTTTTGAAATCCAGCAGTGGATTTCAAAAGGCCGATGGATGGATGGGACCATCCCCAAGAACCGCTATTAAGAGCTTTTAAGTAGGTATGTCACTTTCTAGATTTTGTTCTACCTTCACCATCTAATCACTATGAATATCAAGACTGAGGTTAGACAAAGATGGTATGGGTGAATCAGAAAAGTCACCTAAATCATCACTAGTATGCTTGGACTGGATAAGATTAAAACTAACATCATTAAATTTATGTTTTCCTAATGACCGAGACTTACTGCTGTTACTTCTCGATATTCTTTTATAACTTAGATTGTCGTTTATCAAGTCTGCCACGTCAGAAATGGAAATGGAGCTTTGTGAACTATTTGAATTCTGGTTTGGGCTTTCAATTGATGAATTCTTACTCGATTTATTTGTTGGGTCTTCTTCCACATATTCTTGAGGTTGCTTAAAGGACATATTTTTTTGAGACGATGCTGATGATGGCATGAAGTCGTAACTGTAATCTACAGACTCACCTTCTGGCTTAGGAGATTGTGCTGTGTTTTTAATACTGATGTTAGAGTTCCTCTCACTGTGGGCGTCATTTTTCAAAGAACCAGATGAAGCACTGCTTATTGAAACAGGAGATGAAACTTCAATGTTAGAAGCGGGCTGCAGATTATATTGTGATATATTACCTTCATTGCTTTCACCAATAATTGGCAATCCCGTTGTGTTAAGCATCAACTTATCCAGTGGATTGAATGGTTTTAGCTCCAAATAGGATGTGGAGTCACTGCTACTATTATTAACCTTTTGTTCAACCAAACTGCTATCCAATTTTTTTATTTCTTTGTTATTGTTACTCTGACTATCTTTCAGTTCAATATTTTCATGTTTACTTAAATTGTGCTTGTCATGTGCTTCTAGAATGTGTTCATTGGCAATGTATTCTGAGCTTGTTTTGTCTCTGGCAGAGTCACTGGAAGTGTCTGTATCAGAATTGTCTAAAGGCAGCCTTAAATGCAATTTATTTTTTTCATCAGAAGAATTGTCGGACTGTGACTGGCTAGTAGCTGTGCTATCTTCATGAACTATATAAGTACAATTTTGATCATCCCTGTAGTTACTGCCCGAAAGTTTCTCACTTTTCGACTTGCAAGTTTCGTCTTGCGACAAATAATTCTTTTTGTATTGTTTTACAGCATTCTTTAACAATGACACAAGAATTGGCTCTTTGTCCAACTTCGACAAGTTTAGTTTATCAGCGATGACGTTTTTCCCCTCGTAGCGGTAATCCTTACCTTGTCGGGATTCCGACATGTAAACAAACAATGTGTTTTTCAAATTGCAAAATTCCAAAAATTCATGAATGATACATAGTGACAGTACACCTTCGGGAATATTTAACATATTGTCCAAACTCACATTCTGTTTAATATTTTGACACTCGTCCTCGAAAGCCAAAAAAATATTCGCACGCAATAACGCGCGAATTTTTGCTAGCGATCCGTTCTTCTCTAGTGCTTCTATCACTAAATCTCTTAATTCGGTATCTTCCGCTTGAGCCATATCAAGCTTAGTGATTTATGTGATTAAGGAGCACCGCTTCAACTTTAAAAATGAAAAACAATAGTAAATATTATTAAAACACGCTGGTTTATTGACACACAATCTGCGTTAGAGAGA
The DNA here is from genome assembly GCA_018251515.1 of Cecropterus confusis. Classification (NCBI taxonomy): domain Eukaryota; kingdom Metazoa; phylum Arthropoda; class Insecta; order Lepidoptera; family Hesperiidae; genus Cecropterus; species Cecropterus confusis. Next base: position 2,767 of record DWTU01002717.1, on the reverse strand, counting down.
ATGACACATTGACAGCTTGTTGTCGTGTCTTGTCAACGTAGCAGCGTGATCATTGTTTTTCATTTTATAATAATATTAAAATGACTGAGTTAAATAGATCCTTAAAATTAAAATTACAGTAATTGAAATAGAATCTTTTTGAAATATAAGTTTATATCATCATCATGACAAATATTTTTTTAATCTGTTGTAAGAGTTCACAGGTAATGGTAACGGAATTTGGATACAAGCTATAGTTCGGGAAAAAATATTTTTCATTATAATTTGTTTTTGAAATCAAATATACAAAGTTAATATTTCTATATTTTTTTAAACCTGATTTTTTTTTATTATAACATGACGTAATTCATACAATTAAACAAAATTGGGAATAAATACTCCTCCTTACGAAATGTCGAATTTTTATTAAAAATAATAATGTTACAAAATATAATGGCGGTATGTAATAATGTAATAAATTAAAATAATTTTACTTTTGGCTTCTTCATTTCTAAGCATTTAAACATTATTAGAGATATCCTATTTGAAATTGGGGCGGCGATGTCTATTTAATTCAAGTCAGACATTCTTAGTAGATTAAAATATAAAATGTAAAAAGTCATTATCTTATTTGATGTAACAGTAATGGGTACTAACGTATACAATTTTACATTTATATCTTTGCAAACGTGCTCGATTACAAGGGGTGAAGGCTTGCGCCGGCCGCCGGGAAAACGTAGGAAATTCAGTCAGTCGGGTCGAGCAAGCGCGGGAGGTCGGTGTATTATCCCGTTTACCTTTAATAACAAATTTAAACTTTTAGGCTATTTTTCAATCATATCTTGAGCTGAACACTAATTAATAATTAAAAATAATTGTGTATTCCGTAACGTCCCTAGCGTTTTTAGAGATTTTTTTAGGTGTGAGAAAAGAAGTGTTAAAATACTAGTGGCGGGAAACCGTTTTTGATATCTCGCTTGACGTGTTGTGTCCTATGTGTACATAGAGCGAGAAGAGCCGTCTGCCCTAGAGGGCGGCCGACATGCTGGATTCGTCGTGAATCGATATTTTTGGAACGCTGTAGAGCAGAAACCATGAGAATCGAGGCATAATAAAGGTACGACAGGTGATATTAATTATGCTTAGTACTGAGTTTTCGCCCTCACTTGCTTACAATCGGGGCAACCCGTGCCCCACGTTGGGCGCCAATGTTATTACTCTTTCTGACAGTAATGAAGCTGACCACCAAATAATATATAACATCATCACGGAGCACGGCATTAAATAAAATTAATTTTAAATCGTAATAAAATTGTAAATCTTGTATAATTACGATTACAAAATCAAGAAATTCCAATTTTATTATTAAATAAATGTAAGATTTTGTTTGTATATCTACTGTAGCCTATTTTAAAATCACGTTAACTAGATTAAACGATTTTATTAAATTTATTAATGGTATAAAATGCATACGAACCAGGGCTATTTTGATTTGAGACCTTCATAGATATATCTATGTATCTTTAGAATGCTAGATGCTTAATTTGACAAATGAAATTATAGATCTAGTATTAAAATATAATTGGTACAGGTGCAAGATGGGTTGGATATGTATATATCTATATAAGTACAATTTTGATTGATTGAAGTTCCAGGTGTTTTTTAAGTTGTTAATTTCCTAATTAGTCCGAAATGATACAATTTACTATAGTTAAAAAAAATGACCAATGTACCTATTTTACTAGTAATGCCTATTTTACTAGTACTAAAACTGGAACTAATTTTATTATAACACCCTGATGCTCTGATTGATTTTGACGAAGAAATAGTATATTAGATACCGTATACCAAAAACTGCACTTTTTTAAACATTATTTAAGATTCACGTCCACTGTTGTGTTCACTGGAAAGAATACATTAATTTCTAATGTATTCTTTCATCATCATCTTTTGTACACGTGCCTTAGATTTTGTACTAAGTTACCTACATATTAAAATATTTCAACTTTTCTCTTAACACCTTTGAAGGAGCCATAAAAAAGTACCTAACAATGTATTTCTATTTATTTCATAGACGTCTTTCTTTAAATATACAAACCTAAGTCGATTTTGAATATACCCACTTTCATCAATCATTTATATCATGTTGTTGTGATTACAAATAATTACACATAAGTTATATATTATCTTCCAAGAATACTCATGGGTTGAGTACCCATGGGTATTAGGTCTTTCATTATGCTGGGTCACCCCTTCTTGTCGATCTATCTACCTGTAAATTAAACTATCTGATATTTTAGACACGTTTTTACCCGCGGCTCCGCCCGCTCCGGTTATTTAAACCGTTAAAAGGGTCCCATTAGTTAATCCAGGTCAGAAACTATAAATGTGTCAAATTTCAGCCAAGCGGATGATTGGAATGCAACCAATTTGAATTGGTAGGCAAAAACGGGCATGTGGTCAGGCCTTAATGCATCCGTAATAAAAAATAGGACTTGAATAAACCAAGAGTTGAAAAGAATGGTAGGAACATCCTACCCACGGCTTAGTAATGACATGTACGCTATAAAGCAGAAATACATGGCGGCGTAGCTATCAAATCGTAATTAGCTCACTTTCCCTGTAGAAGACCTAAAAAGAGTATACTAATTTGTATTGTACTGATATTTGGAGGTAACAGAACCCTTTGTGGTTCGACGGAAGCACCAACGCTACACCTATTTCTGCCTACTAACAGCAGTGTTAAGCGCTGCTGTATTTTTTCTGAAGGGTGTGATAAGGGAGACAT
>DWTU01002716.1:0-11157 GCA_018251515.1 Cecropterus confusis | reverse complement strand
AAATTCTAACGTATATTTTAAGAATGTTCTAGTTCTAGCTTTCGTTTGATATCCACAATGTTGTGAAAAAGTTATCCCTCCGTATTCCGCCCTATTTGACTGCCCATTATAAACAGCCAGCGCCATTTACAAAAAATGATACAGCTTATGTGTTTCCAAACTAAGACAATTCCGATGATATGTCATATTTCACAACCCATTAAGCCGTTTGGACTGTAGCGCGTACCAAAGAAATGGACATACATACAGCCGTAAAACATTACCCTCATTCTAACGCAGTCGGGTACAAAAATGAGCATACACTCGCGTGTTGAATTAGGTGCATTTTATATTTATATGCAGAAACTATAAATATTTTCTAGGTAATGTTAAAGCTTTCTTTTATTTGTTATTCAGTGTAAAATCAAGTTTTAACGCTTCAATTTCCTTTTTTTTTTGCATTTTAGGAGAACCTTTAACATAACGAATACAATTTATCACTACGTGTGTAATATGTGTGAACTTAAATACGTGTGTAACCGCGGGCACTGCTAGTATTTAATATTCTAACTTAAGAGAGCTTTGAAATGGATATTCTAAGCACGCCAGTTCAAATTCCAGTAAAAGTACCGATCGTGGTGATATGTCGTTATTTAAAGGCCACGTTTCAAACAAATATAATACAAACGTTGCCTATAAATTATCTCACCACCCGCTAATGCAGCTGTCACTGATTGTTACTGAGCGAAACGAATACATTTTCGTACTTCGCATTTAAAAGGACCAAGTAACAAGCGACTAGAAATGGAATTCCGCAGAATAAATAATGAATTTTAAATTATTCTACTGTAGACCTAATGAATACTGTAACGAAGCAAACGGGCTATTAGTATAGTCTTTGGTATTTCAATTAGAAAATAGTCCATTGTCCAAGAATCATAGATGGTTTCCGATGGTTTCCCTTTCCGATTTACGATGGATTCACGTTTTTTAAATAAATTGGAAGTTGTTCAAATTAATATAAGTAGAAATCTGTAAAAAAGATTTCTATTAGTATTAATTTCTTTTACCTTTTCATGGCTCAAAGAGTTATAAGTACATTTTAATATTTTTCGTTGTTATCTGGCCACATCGGACTATAGCTTCAAATTATTAATTTATAATTACATGTTACTCGATCAAATTAGTATAATAAAATTATTTTACAGAGCATCGTGTGTTTTTCAACATATGGTATTATTTAACGTGCCATTTCGATTTAAAGCAAAATAATTACCTGGCTAGCATCAGCCTAAAACGTTGCACTCAGATATAACAGCAAGGGAAAAATTTAAATAAAAAGCTTTTAATGAGATACTGAATACTATTATTAACTATAAAAATCATAAAATATTATATTCCTATCCGAATTTAATAGTTTGATATCCCTATGGATATCAAACTATTAAATTCGTAACAAACTTTTCCCTTTTAGAGTGAAGCATAATTCTGGGGCCATGACTGACACTTAATTACCAAAATATGGACGAAACCTTTGTTGTTCGACTCCGGAGAAACCATCCTCACGACTATTTCTACCTAATACCAGTCGTGTTATTATTTAGAAAAAGAAATAAGAAGACTTACCTATCCGCGGCTGAAGAAATTAAAATTATTTATATTAAATGGGGTTAAAATTTACGCTTAGTACCCAGACTGTAAGTAGAGAATTAAAAAAAGACTTAAAAATAAGAAAAAATGTACTCAAATGAAACAATGCATCTTTGATCCACTCTTTTTTTAAAGTACGGAAGTAGCAAACGAGCATGCAGCTCACCTGATGGTAAGTGCCTAATCCCGCCCATGAACATCTGTAATCAACCCTAGGTAAGATCAAAGTCTCACCTAAGGTTAGCCATAGCATCTATATGCGTTGCTACCTCGAGGACTAAAATGGAATGCCTCGGAAAAGTATGTCTCCCTTACCACACCCTTCCAACCAGAACACAATAGCGAATAACACTGCTGTTATTAGGCAGAAATACATAGGCGTAGCGGATGTGTTTACGGAGTTGAACCACAAAGAGTTCTACCACCTTCAATTAAGCTTACATTTTCATTGAAAAGCCACAGATTATCAGATGTGCTGCAAATTAATTTGTTACTCCATTATCTAAAAAAAACATCTCGATATCATAACATACTTGAAATTGATTGTTTAAAAAGGGCATAATTCATAAACACAACCTACTATAAATAATTGAAAATTTAGTATTTATAAAATCCCGAACTATTTCCTACGCTAACGCTTCATAAGTTCGCGCGCAATTTAAAGCTCATTTACAGGTCAAGCGTTCCTCTCATCACTTACGCCAGCTTAGCCGTTCGAGCGAACTCTACTCCTTAAAGGTTCCATAATTGGGGAGCATTCTGATCACGTATCAAAAGCCGTGTCGCTCGCAGACACAGTCCGATAAAGTGAACTTCGTGAGTTGATTCATATTCTGAAAGAAGTTACCTCTTTAAATAAATACGTCTGATGTTTTGTAAACTTGGTCAAAAACCCACGCAAATTTTAGCTTTGTCCTTAACACGACCTTAATACCTCTTATTTCTCATATTTTTATCTCTTTAAAAGTTTGTTTAGTTATTTATTGGTATGCTTTGTTATTCACTGACAACTGTTCAGTGCGACCTAAATTTAATAAATCAATCTTTATATCAACATATTTTTTGTAATATAAAAGTGTGTTACCTATTCCACATACTCGTAGAATAGGGCTTTAATGGGGGGACTTATAAGGTCGAATATGAAAGTAAGCCAGTAACTACACCCTTACACGACACCGCAATTAGAAAACTAGATAACTGGAAACGAACACCAAAGCGTTGCGATATATATGAATTAAGTACGTATTTTAAATTCAGAACGAGCGTACAAGTACTATAGTTATAAAACAAAAGTGGGTAAATTAAACGCTAAATTGTACCTTAAATACTAAAAGATACTAAATATATTTTATATCTTTTACTAAGTATTTTCTTACTCAGAATATTCTGTAATAACTCAATGCAGCTAACTTTTTAATTACCATAGTTTTTACTTCTGCTATAAAAATGGGATGAAAAATCTAGGTTACACGTGTTGCCAGAGCACAGATATGTATCTGGTCTAGCACGCTAGTAATAAAATGTGATGCTGTATCTCTCTCCAGTTACATAATTTCATGTTCATACGAGTATATATTTGAAAACGATTTGAGGTGCAATTTTACGTAATATTAAAGAAAAATTTACTTGTGAAAATCAAAAACGTTTAATGTTATGACTAAATAAAGATACAACTACTAGGATTAGGTAATTTACAACGATTTCTGTAAGTGTTTCGAGATCGTAAGATGTAATGCAACACATACAGTCAAATCTAAAGTTTACTATAGTATATGTACTTTATACTCGATAATGTTTTTTTCTTATATGTACTGAAATACAGAATGAATGTATTAAATTGATAGCCTTATGAAATGAATTATTGCTTTTACGCTGATATTTGGATCACAAGGATTTTTCAAATATAAAATGCACGCCGAAAGATAAACATTCCATTATGTTATCAGTCAATACCGCACTTAAAGTAGTATCGTTATGCTATAACGCTTCTGTGTGATTAACATTTTAGCAATAAAATAAATCATCATTTTTAACACACTTTGTAAGTTACCACAAAATCGTGTTATTTTTACGCTACTGTATCCCCACGCCGATATTTTATTTAACTTAAAATGTCTCAATGACAGCGCACAAATGAAATCCGTCCGCTACAAATGATTGAACAGGGTCGACCGAGAGTCTCCGCTGATCCCGGGAGACAGATGCGTTTCACTTACTGTCGGATTGACTTGCGCTTATCATTTCCTTATCGTGACGGCCTACTGATGGCAGCCTTTCTAATTACACGTTCGGGTGATGCTTCCTCCAGGGGATCCAAGTCCGTCGATTGACGATAAACAATTGACATATTATCGAGGTTTTGTTTTCTCAAATGAACTCTGTCGGTACACAACGGTCTCCGTAGAAAAAATCCTTTAACTTTCGCACGCATTCTAGTTGAGAAACAGTAACGGGAAAACTATAGAATTATCGTCACTTTGTAATAAAAGAAGATGTTTCTATTGTAGTTGAAATTTAACATTGATTTTATTAATTCCAGTCCCCCAGCGATATAATTTACAAACCAGGTGACATGAGGCAACAAATCAATCGATTATCGCATGAGAAACCACCGTCAATTTTGTATATCTTTTTATAGAAGGACAATTTCCAAAATAGAGTAAGCAAGGTCATGGTTTATTTGAGTTGCATAATTATCATGATTTCTATATCCAGACGAGCGTACCAACCTTACCATGTCCGTTTGCCACGCGGCTCATCCCATGTTCGAATCCTGCTCAAGCCATCAAATTAATTACTTCATAGTTTTTGTCTATACGAGGCAGTCACTATGGAAGATTGGAGTGAGACTTATTTTCCCCATAAGCTTCCTTTTCACCTACAAGAAGCAATTTGTCCGACACAATAATCCATTCGCCCTATATAGTTATTAATTGAGGGCAACTACCTTTTGTCGGCTCTGATGATACATTCGATATGTTACGAAGCAGAAATATGGAGGCAGGATATCATTACTAATTAATGGAAAAGAAATTGTTATTACGGTCCAAAATAGCCGGTTCTCGAGTCCAATATCATTAGCGAATGTTATTCATTACGAATATTATGAGAGAATATATCTAATGTGTACAGTTACGTAAATAGATATCTTTTCTTTAATATATAATTATTAACACTGTCTCAAGATGTATTAATAAATTTTATATTCCCAATTATTGGAAGAAGCAAGCGTCGCCAACCCATTATTGTGCCACTGCTGGGCACGTGTCTCCCAGAATGAAATAGATTTTGGCCACAGTCCACCGCGCTGGCCAAGTGAGAATTGGTAAACTGCGAAAGAAACAGGCATTTTGCTTACTTTTGTTTAAATTTACGAATTTATAGTCGAGTAAAATAGGACGGGACCCGTAGGCGCCTAAAGTTTTCAATAAAAAATGTTTTAATGAAAACTTTATATGTTGTATGAAAATACCAGCTGTAGATTGATCACTGAATTGTACGTTCATTTACTAATTCTATTCTAACATTGGGTGGGAGATATACATATAATATGGTTAATAAATCATGATAAATAGTTTTATATTAAAATATTTGTTACTCGTAATTCCTCAAATCTTGAGTATCTATGTCGATATAATAGCTTCCCTCCTTTAAAGCTGTTAGGAGAAACGCAGATATGCGCAGCGTCTAGCATTATGAAATAGCAACACGAAATAGCAGCAAGCACATGTTCAGTATGCATACTGAAAGCGAGAGAATGAACCGGACATTGGTTGAACGAGCAAAATGCATGATTTTTTAATGCTGATTTACCAAAGATTTTTTTGGCTGAAGCTGTAACATCCGCTGCATACATAATTAACCGCTCGCCTACTCATGCTTTGTCAGACATTACACCTCATGAAGTACGGACCAGCGAAAAGCCAAACTTAAGCAATATGAAAATATTTGGTTATCCTGCTATGGTTCACATACCCAAATAAAAGCGTAAAAATGGTGTGAAATCTAGCCAGCTAAGCTTTGTTGGGTACAGTGAATGCACAAAATGTTACCATTTTACAGACTTGAAAAATAATAAAGCAGTGATCAGTCGGGAACTACATTTTCTGGAAGAAAACAATAAAAGTAAAATAGCAGAATCATCTTCTTTTTCAGCACCTGAAACAAAAATAAATAATATTAATCAAGAACTACATGGCATGCCAAAATTGCCACAAGAAGATAAAAATAATAATAGAAACAATAATAATGATAAACTAAAATTAACACAAATATACTTTCCATTAAACGAACAAAAATGTGATGAAAAAATGAATTAATTACACAAGATGATAAAAATGTTAACGAGGAAGAGCAGTATTCTTCAAATTATCTGTATATTAATAGTAGCACAGATACTACAAGTTAAATAGATTATGATGATCCACTAGATGTCATTTTGTCATTTTTATTTTTTGTTCAAAACAGGTACATGAATGGTATTAACAAATTAGTATCATGTCTCTCTGATTTTGCCCACAAGGCCGTAAAATATTTTAATACGTAGGTACATATCAATACTTAATAAAATTATCATTAATATTCAGATCATAAAATTTATTAGATAAATTTAATGTCAAATACATTTGAAATGTATAGTTACGAATATGTCATCAATATTAAGTGTGTCAGTATACACAACAATATTATGAATGAATAGAAAATGATAATATAATTGTGTCTTAAATTGCATTGAATTAAAATAATATTATAATTAATAATTATATTGCGCCATAATATGGTTTTGTCTTGTAGAAAGTCATAAACTCTTTTTTTTTACGTGGAGAAATCCACATGGATCCCCTTTCGCCCGGGGGAGCGTAGGGGTATGTCGGACTCTAACCGACTAAAACTCCGCGGCGTTCTTCTGGACGCTTGGTGCCGGGTCACGAAGGCGTTAGCATTACATTCGCGGCCCGGAAACGTCGGCCGGCGCTGGTGTTAACGCCAGCTACGTCCCGAGAGGGAGGGGCCCCTTCTCAGTGGTGTCCCAATCATCAACTCTATAGTAACATTTTATTAGAATGAACTTTAATTGCAATTTAAAATGAATAGGATCAAGGGCTTTCAATGCTTCAGGTAAATTATTAAATAGTAAAGGCGCTATACTATCGATGCTTTTTTCATAAAATTTACTTTTTGAGGTATTGGAAGGCATCACATTAAATGTATTTCGTGTTTTTCGTGGACATCTAATATATTCGACCATATTTTTTTTTGATATTTTCTTTGACAAAATTACATATTTCGTATATATAAAGGGAATGAAATGTTAAATGATGATTATCAATAGAGAGCGGTTTGCAGCTTTGTTTTTGATTAAGTCTAAACATGGCTCTTAGACGTTTTTTTGTAATGTAAAGGCTTGGAATGTGACCACAGAATTTCCCCAATGAATGATGCCATACCTCATATTTGAAAGCACATAACCGTGATATGCAATCATTGGCGTCTCTCTCGTCGCACATTCATTTAATTTTCTTAGCACGAACACGAATCGATTTAGTTTACCACATAAGTAATTAATGTGTGCCTTCCAATTTACATGATTATCCAGCTGTGACTGATTCGATAACATTCTCATCATATTTTATTGTCAAATTTGGTACTCACCCCTGATAAAAATGAAATTGGATATATTTTATTTTAATCAAATTAATTAGTAAATTATTGTTTTTTAGCCATGTAATGTTGTCATTTAAAGCAGCATTAGCATTATTTTTTCATATTTTTGTATGTCGGTTCTAATAACCAATGCTGAATCATTCGCAAATAATATCATTTTTTGAGTAGTTCTATTTGAGAAGTTATTTATATAAATTATAAAAAGCAATAGTCTTAATATGCTTCCTTGTGGAACGCCGTGCTCTACATATTTTGATAGAGACTGACCTCTATGTTCCGTATTATCTTGACTATTGATGTATTTTATCTCTGTATACTGAGATCGATTTGATGATTGCATGTTTTAATAAGGTTATACGCCGGACCTCTTATACCTACTGCAAAAAGCTTTTGAATGAGCTTTTTATGGCACACAAAATCAAAAGCTCAGTATCATTTCAAGTCATATTCATGAATATTGATAAAACTGGTACGCTGTTGTTTAAGCTTTCGGCAATATTTCTTAATAATTCGTAAATAACTAAATTGGTAGACCTACTTCTTCGAAATCCAAATTCTTCAACTAAGATGATGACAATGAAGATGATTTTTTTTCTCAAAGACTATGGATAACACTGGTATTAACGCTACTGGTCTATAGTTATCACTGTTTAACTTTTCTCCTTTTTATGAATTGGTTTGATTACCGTCAATTTTAATATCTGGAAAAATACCTTGACTGAAACTTAAGTTTATTACATGGCTTAGTATTATAGATAAATGAGCTGAACAAATTTTTAACGAAGTATTTCATGAAATCCTACACTTTTGGTGTTCTTTAAGACAATAATCGTTCTTTCTACGTCACTCGGTGTGGTTGGATACAAGAATATTGACTGTAAATTAGACAATGTATTTGTAGAGCAAGTAAATTCTGCGTTCTTTTGTAATTTATTTTTCAATATATTAATAAAATTATTATTAAAAGTATAGCGATGTCAATAGGAATCTGTATTATAGTGTCATTATATTTTAGTTTTATCAACGTATTTCGATCCTTTACTTATGAGTCATGATGTTTTTGATTTATTGTTGGAATTTTATAGAAGTGTTTTGTTCTTATGCATATATGAATATTGATTATACGTACAATTTATAGTTTCAACATATTTACTAGCTGCATCCGCAACTTCGTTCGCGTAGACTATAATGACATGTGATCCAAATGTTCAATTAAAGACAGCCGAAAGTGAGGAACAAATATTGAGAAACATACGTCGTCAAGAAGCCATTGGGTGCCCATTATATTTGTCACAAGGAACAAGACCTGACATAACATACATTGTAAATTAAGTCGGTACAAAGGTCAACCCACTGCAGAGTATTGAACTACACTGAAGAGAGTCCTAAGATATTTAAAGGCTACCATTGATTATAAATTGACATATGATAAAAGCTCAGTAAGCTCAGTAACCTTACTGGCTATTGTGATGCTGATTGGGCCAGTCACACTGATGACCGAAGATCCTGCACTGGATATCTTTTCATTCTTCAGGGTGCTACAATAGGTTAATGCTCTAAAAACAACTGGCTATAGCAATGTCAAGTACGGAGGCTGAATATATGTCTTTGGCCACTGTTGTACAAGAAGCGATTTTGTTGAAACAATTAGACGAAGAGTTCTGGCCTGAATCATCAGCTATTCCTATTGTTGTTCACTGTAATAATCAAAGGACCATTCGCATATCAAGAAATGAAAGTTTTCATCCATGAAGTAAACATATCGATGTACGCTATCACTTTGAGAGAGAAAGGATTGCTGTCAAACAAGTCCTAGTAAAATACTAAAGGAGTCAAGACATGACTGCGGACATTTTGACCAAAGGACTGCATAGACCAAAGCATGAAGTCTTCAGCAGAGCAATGGATCTGCGTTCAGGAGAGAATGTTGGAAGAAACGCGGACATGCGCCGCGCCAAGCATTATGAAATAACAATGTTGCAACTATGCATACTAGCGTGTCAAAAATTGACAGATTTTTTCTCTTCTTAAGTTTTATTATTTCATAGCGTGTTATGGTTGTTGTTAATTAAAAACTGTCTAAATAAATAGTTTTCTACAGTTAATCGTCTTGCTCTTCGTTTATTTCATCAAAAGTTCTACTCAACTTTAACGAATTAAAATTTTTTTGCTACATCCTATACGTTATTCCTCAGACCAAAATTGTTGTTATTACAGCTTAATGTGGTAACTGAACATATGTCTATACCGACGCAGTGATCTCCTGTGATTGGATCACGACTTGGCGCTGATCCTCCGATCTGCACGTAATTGTTGCAACCAATATTGGAGCGTGCGCTGTAATCAAACTGTGACATCTGTGTTTACAGAAATTATTCTAGAGTTATTGATGGAATTGGATGGATTGATTCAACACTTGAAAGGATCATAGTCAATTCAATTTATGTTTGTAATTGTTTATTGCAACTTATACATATAAATAGGTACGTTTCCTCATGTACCTGTACTAGAGTGGGTTGTTCTTGTGTATCGTAAGTTTGTATTATTTGTTTTACAGTGAACATAGTACGTTTTCATCTGATGATAAACTGATTTACTGTAACGGCACTAGTATTGTTGTTTTGGTAAAGCAAACATGTTAAGAAGCTATTTCAACTTGGTACAAAAGCGTAGTAACGCATTGAACCCCAAATAAGGCTTATTTTTATTTGTCGTCGGATACACTCACATACACAAGTAGGTATTACGTGTTCGTTTATTAATTTCAGTATATAAAACTAATATTAATGTGAAATAACTAGAAGTTAACACGAATTTTAAATAATATTCTAGCGAGCAACGTATGAATCAAATATGAATGTGATATAATTACAAGCTAACACGAATATTAATAATATTCTGGAAGCACAAAAATATTAAAATAAATTGTCTTACAAAGATTCTACTTACGTGGAAGACTCAAAAAGGGAACGAACATCAATATTCTTCAAAAGTTTTGCACTTATTGTGTACCTTGGATACCTTAGAAACTATAAGGTGTTTTATTTGCCAACAAAGTTGTGGGTAACAACGATGTTTTATTCATCAAGCTTAACCTTAATTACATGAACATTGATTTATTCGGTTATTTCGCCTCCCTTTACAGTTCTATAACATGCATAGTATTATGTAATCGTAACCACGTCAACAAAATACCATCTGGTAACCTGACATTAAATGATCAAATGAAACTTATCAACAATTGACAGCATTTTAAAATCAGACTAAAACGATATCTAGATTAATTAATGGTACCTCAATTCCGATGAAGACTAAAGCGGAAGTCACCACATTACTTTATAAGGTAGTAACAGCACGGACCATGTTATGCAGTGTCCAATATGTAAGAAGTATTACGTCCTTTACTTACATATTTATTACTAGCTGAGCCCCGCGGTAATACCCGCATTTAAAAAAATTTAACTTAACATAGTTACATATAGCCTTAATTTTAGACCTTATACCATTTTAACATTATAGCATTGTTTCAGAGAGGAGTGATAGCAACTGATATTAGAGGAGTGGAGAGGAGATATTAGAGGAGTGATAACAACAATATAGCATTTAAACATTATAGCATTGTTTCAGAGAAGAGTGATAGCAACTGATATTAGCGGCAGTGACGGTGGGTGCGTGTGCGTATAGCGCGCGCGGTTTCTTAGGTTTTAATTTTTTGTGCGGAACCCTGATTACATTTTCTAAAATAGAAGTAGCCTAATTTACGCCTTATGACATCAGCTATCCAACAGTGAAAATCCCGTCAGAAACGGTCCAGTAATTGATATTACTAACAGACAGACAGACAGACAGACAGACAAAAATTTT
>DWTU01002715.1:0-11158 GCA_018251515.1 Cecropterus confusis | reverse complement strand
AGTTTATTATCGATGTCCGTGGACGGCAGTGACCACTCACCATCAGGTGGACTACATGCTTCAATATGTTAAAAAAAATAGAAGCAGATTTACACAACGCTGAGATCCATGACCACTGATCATGAGATGGGCGGCATGCTATAATGAAAAAAAAAACTTGGTATTTTGGTATGTATATGTATATGGGGTCCTAAATCGGACGCCGGTCGTTGCTTTATTTTGTTGCTGCCTTTGAAGACTTAAGTATTACGCCCTTATGCAGAATGCTGCTGCATTCTTAAGCTGCTGCTTAACCGCTGTTCTAAAGGGTGAAGTAATGTGGCGGTGCTGCCGCCAGCTGATCCACGTATTAATGTATTTAAAACTAAGTAGATACGTACTATTTGTTTAACTTAACTCCAAAAAAATTAAACCGCTTTGGTCATTAATATTTTAAGATTAAAATTAATCCGTCAAACAAAAACACATAATTCTCTGCTTTGATAATAAATATAAATAAATAGCCTCACATATCAAAATTCAACAATTTTATATTATATTATTTTAGAATTGAAAACTTGGTGTTCCAACTCCACTGTGGTTAATAGCATTTTATTTTTTAACCTAATGAATTAATAAGATAGAATCAAAAAGCGTTGTTTAATTTTGAGCTGACTCTGCTGATAATTTAACATTTTTGTATCGTGTTCATTCTTGCAAACAGCAACATGTACTTTGGTATTTATGTAATGACGCAGCTCATGTCATCGAAGGATAATTTTTTAATTTAGATTAGCAAAGTTGTAGAACTTCAACCATTTGACGCGAATGTGCTTTATTTTTTTTTAATTATTGGTGTATTTGTAGCAATACCTATATAACGTATCAAAACATACAAAATACTGACCCATTTGGAATGTATTACATTTTTTATGTACTTTACAAATGTAAAATGATAGAAGTGCGAATATACGAAATGACTTGCGCCTTGCGGCTAACTGGTCTTCATAGGATTTTTTCATAGAGGTAAAGTTAGAGGACTGTATAGTGACATACGATTGTTACACCAGAAAATATCCGATAAATTTTTACACTTCAATTATAAAGTTACTTTAAGTCTTTAATAATTCCACACTCTAATACCGTTCCTTCAAAATTGTAAGACCAAAATTTTGAAATACAATATACGGCGCGGGTCGTCAAAAAAATAGCGATTAAGTAAAAATTTCACTTCATAAATGAAGGAATCGAAGATTTCCGGTCAGTTTCATCCAATACTCCGCTGTCATCGAGTACAAGCAGAACACGTGTACTATATGTTACGAATACCACTTCGTGACACTAGAACGCAGCAACGTAGTGCTGCTAATGCCACCAGTGTAACGGTAGCGTTACTACGCACTGCTACAGAAACATAAACAGCCTTGAACTGCTGGCGAATGCAGCATCTGCACCAACCGTGTGTACAAGTATTGTGCATATTTCCAAATCTTACGCAAAACAACAACATATCAGTTAATCCCAAAGATGAGGTCAAGAGAGATGTTTTGAAGTGTATTGTGATATTATTAATTACTAGCTTATTACCGCGGCTCCGCTTCGGTATTAAGTACCCTATGTGTTAATGTGAGTAGCTAGCTCATGAAGCATCTGTGCGCCAAGTTTCAGCGACATCCGACAGTACGTTTTACGTGAAAGAGTAGCAAACACACATACTTCACAAAACTTTCGCCTTTATAATATTAGAAGGTACCATGATAACTGTTGTCTAAGACAGTTAGGGCAATGAACATTCAAACAAATCCTGTTAACGATATTGCTCTGTATTAAAAGTCGGCTAAAAATTGATGATGTCAATTCTGTGTCCAGGAGGTTTATGCTGAGTTAAGCTGGTAGGCTAGAAAGAAGCTTTTGTTACCGAGCTCCCCGTAGAGCACGATGATGACAACAGATAGGGGTCAGGGAGCAATGAGCGACGGTGCTTGTTGTGGTTTGATCTTGTGCATTTGGGCTATTATATTGGATTGGAGCTTGGCGTGCACACTATGTACTTGTTGTTAATATATTGTTATTATTATTTATCGCTGTCGCTGTAAATAGTTTCATAAAAGTACAGAATGTAATTCTAATAAAATGCTTTTTTTTTACCAAAACTTATATCCATAATGTTCTTTTAAAGCTGGCATGATCAATTGCAATTACGACGCTCATGAGACTAAATCGAATATCAAAGTAAACACGATAGAAATTAATGATACAAGTAAATATCTCATTAATTGTCGAATATTAACGTCACAGTGTTTGATCTGCGGCTTATAGGGTTATTTGTTATTACTTTTATCTGTGATCTTAACCTTACGAGTGGCTTTATAAACGACGTCACGGAAAATCTAATTGCTAGCTAATTAGTGGTGTTGATGTTGCGAATTACAATTCGTTTAGTTGAGTTATATGGCACAAAGATGATGTTATAAATGTGGCGCATTTGACTTCATTATAATTTTGAAGTCGGAAACATATTGACGGTAAACTGCAGGAGTCGGAGGGGTCAGGGTAAAAACGGAGCTCCATTACTAAACGTCTGTTGTCTGTCCGCCTGTCACAGGGCTCAATCCTTTGAACCGTAATGGATGTACGCTTTATTTTTTTCTAAGTGTATTACTTACTACTACTGTGTACTACTTACTACGGTCGCTATAATAAAAAATAGTCAAAATACTAATATTTATAACAAAATTAAAAGTAAAGGGGATCCCCAGGCGAGCCACCGCTACCACCACCCTCAGTAGGCGAGAGTTCCACTCGTACTTGACCATTTTTTAATAAAACTAACCTCCATGCGTTATTATATCAAATAATGAAAAGCCAATAATTGTACATGTACCTACTATATGTTGCTTCTTGATAAATACATTTGTTTATATTAAATCAAGATAAGTACGTATTGTTTTGTTTATTAATAATCGTATTTGATTAAATACTGAAAATCTTCGAACAGTGGTTAAGATTACTTATATTTCTGTGGACGAAATTGTTCGGTTATTTGTACCTGAGCACGAGTAAATTTTGACTTATATGGTAGTAATAAGTGGCTCACATGTCACAGTATATATTCTCACTCATCAAAACAATCAACGTCCTTCAACAGACGAGATTTGTAAAAACGAGATGAATTGGTAGCGACGTGCGACGCGGAGTCAGCTGGTGTGACGTCACGTCGCCTGATGCGGTGATGCCGCCGCCCCCGCCCGCCCCGCACCCCCACGCACACAACCGCGCGTTTTACGCCATACAGCGTTCATACAAAAACATACATGCATACTATAAGTAATCGAGTGGCGGAATGCTGATGGAAACAAGGATTCGAGAAATCTTAATTCATTTGCTCCGGCTGAAGTCTTTTTGTAGCTACACGAACGGACAAAATTATAGAAACTGATTAAATTCGAAAGTGTATGTAAACTGGGAAGAAGTGAAATAATAACGTGAAATTACTTGGAAAATGTGCGTAATTGGACACACTTCCTAAACATTTTATTACGTTAGTATGATAATTACTTTTTTATACGGGGCCGGATTTGGGGGGGGGGGGGGGGGGGGTCGACGCATCCCCATCCGACGAGGAGCCCCTACACTAGAAAAAAATTCAAATTCCGACTAGTAGTAATAAATGTTACGTGTATCCTTAAACCAACATATTAAAATTATTCTTTTACTTTGTTCCACAGAACGTTATTTTTTTGTTATTTTTAACAACAATATAAATCTTTATCACACTTTGGGCACATACCTTTATATCCCAGAAGTGAGCGAACATTTAAAAAGTCAAAAAAAAAATCTATACCTAGATGAGGCATTAAATTCAAGCGTTACCACATTACCGCACCCTTCCAACCAAAACACTTAAAACTGCTGTTATTAGGTTGAAAAGGTGTAGCGGTGGTGCTTCAGAGTCACACCGCAAAGAGTTCTAGCACATTCAAAATATATAGACAACATGTTCCTACATATATATCATTTTTTTTATACTATACAATGAATAACAGTAATATAGATAATATTTTATCATTAAGAGAAATTGAAGTTCGCTTAATACACCTGTCCCTGATTAAATGGTTAAGTAAATAAATAAATTTATAAATAAAACCCGACTGCTCAAAATTAATAAACTGAAAAGGACAAACAAGTATTAATGTCGTGAAATATACTAAAATAGAAATTATATATTATATGGTGCTGCGATGACATCGGCATCGTTAATAATAATTGATAGTAAGGGTTTATAGCGTTATATACATTGGCGAATGACGAAGATCCGTGTAATTAATAAAGGTACATGCACCAAACTAATTTTATGTTACATAGAATTTTAATACCATATGAAATAAAACCATAAAATAATCTACGACGCAATTTGAGGAAGGTAAATATTCTTGAAAATCCGGAATTGGAAATAAATACAAATCGCGGTACCTCGGCTTGGTTTTACCCGACTGCGTCAGAAGGAGAATAATGTTTTTCGAGCGTATGTATGTATATATGTATATGTATCCCATAAAAAAACATAAATGTGAAAAAAAGCCAAGTTCATTACTGTCTATTTGGCCTACAAAAGAATTGATATCTAAATAAGTACAGGTTTCTGTATATTCTTCTGAAGTTTTAAAGTACAAGAATACATAAAGCCTTTAAATAAATTAAAAATACAATTTCTCGTATTGCTACAACAACGTTTTCTGCTTTATAATTTAATTCTGTAAAATTTTAACGAGTAATTTATTTATACAATTCATTAATTGATTTAGAATATATTTCAAGTTTAAAATTTCACTTGGCTACTTTTAACGTATATGAAACCGATTTATTGTATTTATCTAATTAACTTATCTTCCTTATTTTATACTCTAGTTACTGCATTTCTATATAAAATTAAGTTTGTTGTTAAAAAGTAACAAAGTTAAATTTTAAACTTAAACTATATTCTAAATGAAATAAATGATTTGGTAAATAAATTATCTCTCAAAATTTAACAGTGTTTGAAAAAAAGAGATATATATATTTTCGAATTATATTTTCAGAATCGAATGATTAATATTCAATTCTAAGAAAATTATTCGAAATTTCGAATTATTCGAACAGCCCTGACTTTACTAATGAACCTATGAAGTATACTTCCTTAAAAATATATGAACAAACAATTCCTCGAAAGTAACAACATGCAAAGATCGCGGACCGCTCTCTTCCAAACTCCTCCACAGAATCAACTTACCTTATTAATCCCGCGCATGGTCTCGACCTCGTCCTGTTCCAGCCGCAGCTTGTCCTTCCAGAGGAAGTCGGTCCGCGAGGTGAACTCGATCTGGCGGTCCAGCACGTGCAGCAGCGCGGCCAGCAGCGCCAGCACCAGCCCCGCCTTCGCGAAGTACGGCAGCATCGGGAACCTGCACGCAACAATCATCGATGATCAACGCTTGTCATTATCACCGACGATCAAAGATTATTATCAGTCATTTACGATCGCCTGATCTACCTGATCCACCGAAATAAGCTCATCATGAGGCATGTGCGAAATATTCGAATAATTTATTTGAAAATTTTGCGACATTTATCGACGTCATACTCAAATAAAGTCGTATTCGAAAATTCGAATTATTTTCTTCGAATATTTATATTCGATTCGATTTGATACGATATTCGTACGCCTCATACTACTCATCATCCTTCCTTATCATCGATGATGATGGATTATCTTCAGTTATCAATCATTATGGATCATTTTTCGCTAGAGATTATCATTGATCATTTAAAAATAAAATAATAAGTATGGTTTGGCTGAGAAGGTACCATCGCCCACTTATTTCTAACGGGAAGCAGTTGTTTCGATGGAAGCGTATGGTTGCTGGCACACTTTCATGTAAGGCAACCATCTTAGTCCTTGGGAGTAGTAACGCATCTGTGATTGACTTCAGAAAGAACTCTTTTTCGATATGAACATGCTTACAGACGTCCAGGGGCGGCAGCAAGAACTCACCATCAGGTGAACTGCATGTTGGTTTGCTACTTCAATCAGATAGAAACTCATTCAATTACTTTGAAGAATAAAAGGGCTATAATCTTCAGAATTAAGTGTAAATATTGATTAAAAACGCACAATTTGTAAAAGCAAAAGATATAACTCCATAAACAATTTGCAAGTTGCAATTATTTCCAACAAATTCTTTCATATAACGTGATAATTACATCGTAACAGTCACATAACTACGAAGAAATCTCCAACTCACTCGTTATCTGCATCAAGATGCTGATACTGATTGAAGAGCTCCACGGAGGCGAACAGCGTGATGTGTGTGGCGAGCGTCGCCGCCATGAGCGCCAGCTTCAGCACGAAGCCCACCCGCAGGAACACCGAGATGGACGCCAGGGTCAGCACCGAACTGTATAAGTAGCTCTGGAATAGCAATCAAATTATATCTTAAATATATTTAGCGCCAATTTTTTTTTTTTAAGTTTGTAAGTTACTTTTATCTACAGTATTATTCTACTTTATGCAGTATTTTTGTTGTATATAGGTACGTGTGTATGTGTATTCGTATTTGTATCTGTGTGGGCAGTTGAGTATTAATATTTGTATATAATGAAATGAATTTTTAACCAGTCCAAGTCCAAACTTTCATTTACATGTTTAATATTCAATTTGCATAATTGATATTTGGATCTGTCCATTTATTTATATTTCTAGTTTTAAAGTTACTATTATCAGTAAGTACATCTATAGGCGCACCTGATTGTTGGCGATGCAATCGCCACGCTGTATTTATAATTGCGCCATCTGTTGTACATTTTCGGAAATATTAAGTATCGAAAGAAACTAAGCAAGCGGCGGTGTTAGTTTGACTACGTGCGGGTTACTGTTCTTAGATGGCGTTATTTTCATTATATTTCATTATGCTATGTAAATACATAGCATAAGTTCACATCTGCCAGGCATCCTGTGACGGCAATTTTTTATTTTACCAAAATGTTTCCTTACATAAATGATTTTCTAATGCACTAAATGGCTGTGAACCGTTCAATTTTTAAAAGTGCGAAAAAGTTCTCTAAGTTCTCTACTCCTGTTGCTCTTTTTTGTTAAATGAACTGAATTAATAGACTTTGCCGTCTTGACTATGTTATAGTCGTTTTTATTATATCTTGTATGAAAAGGACATTTCAATATTAGAGTATTCGAATTGTAAACTTACAGGAGCAGATTCCACGTCAACCATAATCGGTACGCCGGTATTATTGGTGGAGTTGGAGTCGAAGGGTTTGCTCCAAACTTCCGCTGGAAACTCTTGAACGAGGTATGTCTGAAACTACAATAATTGACATATTAAGTAAAGTAAGATTTTTGTATCCATCTTATTTGATAGGTGGGAGAACAAGTGTGTTTAACCGGGTAGATATCACCACCACGCCTATTTTAAGTGTGAAACAGTTCTTTCATTTCAGTGGAAACTTGTGGGTGCCGGCAGATCTTAGTACTGAAGAGTGGTAATGCATCTTTTATTGTCTTGAGGTAGCTCTCTTCGATATTTAATTAATTACAAGTGTCCATGATCGGTAGCGATCATTTACCATTGAGAGCATCAAGAAGCACAATTGCTACCACATCCACAGAAATTTAAACGTAAACACTAAACGAGCTAAATTATTTTTCCATGCAGGAAGTTTGAACTATAGAGTCATTTTAAGCATCGAGATCGAATACAGCCAAAAATTACAATTACAGAATTTTTAAATGAATTTAAGAATTTATTGATTTTATGAATTTTAAATTATACTCGTATATTTTAAACTCAAATACATGATATACAGATATACATAGCTATGTAAACTAGATCTGCCCAATCAAACGATAAAATGGAAAAAATATAAAGAGATTTATTTACATCAAGTAAGCGTTAGTTAAACTTACCAGATTTATAACAGCACATGTACCGATAAGGATAGTTGATACCAGGAACATTGTAAGTCGGATGTAGCAGTTGTTGGCAACGATCTGAAATATATCAATGGCACAAAGATAGGTATTTGAATCAAAACTGGCGGAGTTTGAAACAAAGTTTTAAACCTTTTTTCAGATCTTTTGTGCGAGTCTCGCCGCTAGACTATGAATAAATCCATCTTTAGTGCCTACGTCAAAAAAGGAATCGACAGTCCAAATTTCATGCTTCTAATTTCAGTAGTTTAGAAAAAATCTTCTTCTAAATATAAATTAAGATTACTGATAAGCGCGGCCGGTGTTACATCGTTGTATTATGATATAAATACTTTAATACACATTATGAATAGACTACGATCAATGTGCAAAAGGGCCCGTTTACAAAATGTCGACACGACAGTTTAATCTTTAGCAGATTGAACAGTATAAACGGCAAAATCTGTCAGTCGGCGTTATTTTTGTCACGAGGGGGAAACCTTCAAAAGGTACCCGTGGGAGCAACACCGAGTTATGTAGTATTTTTTCCGCACTAAACCCCCCCCCGGTGGCCGCCCTCAGCGCTATGTGGAGGACTCCGGGATCTCCAACGGAATACAACCGGAGTCCTCCGAGCGCTATACCCCTTTGGGGCTCTTTCCCGGTGAGTATTTATGCTTACCATGCCTTCAGATATTTACGGCGGCAGGCGACCACACACGCCGCCGACCTTCCCTGGGTCACTGGGCTGGACGGCTCGAATTCTTACTGTTGCCGTCCGCAACCCCGTAAGCCCCCTTTTAGTCGCCTCTTACGACAGGCAAGGGACACCGTAGCCCTATTCTGGTCCCGGAACTACAATCCAATCCATCAATATCAAATTCTAGAAAACAGAAACAAACCTGTCCCGGCTTAGCGCAGTTATCCGCATACATATCGGTCGGTACGTCAGACAGCAGATGCATCCCTCTCCCGGGCCAGCGTCCATCATACCAGGAGAGGTACACGAACACCAACAACGTGACGCAGGTCGGCCCAAACGTCGCGTACAAGACAACTCCCCTTTAAATTAAAAAAAATACACTGACTTATCGACGAGGACCAATTGATTGAGGTATCAAACAAGCATGAAGTCGATCTGATAGTAAGTGGCCATAGACACCCGTGGACATCTGTGATCAAATAAGATTAAAGTCTTTCCTAACCTTTACCACACATGATTTGCTATATTCTAATTGCTTGTCAACTAAGTTACAATTTTTTTTTTTATTTATTTCTATTAGATTACATATATCCATATGTGTTCGTAGGGACTTAAATCTCGTGTTAACAACAATGCCTCGGACAAATATGACAAGCTTACCACATTCTTCAAACTAACACAGCGCTTCATAACTTCTCAATATTATGATACAATAACATTCAATACTCCTTTTTTAAAGGTTGTAAAACCCTTTGTACTGCAACTTCAACAGCACCACCGCCAATTCGAACTTACGAATTAATCGTTCCGCATCGAATATCAATATACGATTCTAAACTTGAATCAAATATCGAATTATTTGATTCGACTGGACTTTCGAACTATTCGAAAGTTCCCGAATAATTCAAAAAAGTTCGAATAATTTCGAACAATCCGAAGCGTTTGGAATAATTCAATTTCATTTAGGATTAACAACAAATTAGTTTTTTATTCGCAATTTTTTGTGTCTTTCATCTCTGAAAATGAATCTGTGGAATTTCACTGGTTCAACTAATAACTATGCTCAAGCACATGTGCGTAGATATTATTTTCACTGTTTCAACCAGTGAATGAGAATCCCACTGATTGACCAGTGAAATTTAAATAGTATACAATAGAGTATACAAGTAGTATACAACAAAATCCAGCAATATCTCAATAATCCGCGAATTTTATGAATTATACGAATTTTTTCAAACGAAGCGAAATTTATCAAATAATTGGAGTTTTTCTCAAAAAATCGAATTATTGAATTCGAATTTTGAATCGAATATTATTATTCGATTCGAGCGACGAATTGCACACCCCTACTATTTTTACCTCATAACAACAGTGCTAAGCCCAGCTGCAATCTCATTTGAAAGCTGATAAAACAAACGCGAGACGCTCCAACGTAGTGCTCATGCGTAGCAACGCTTCTGCGATCGACTCCACGTCTGTCTCTGATATTATCTAGGGAATGGTCCACTGATGTCTGTAGCAGTGATCTTCTATCAGTCGGACTACACGCTGTTTTAATACATGATTAAATAATACTCCAAGATCTAGTTACATACTGAGGCACAGTGAGCAGCTGTATGAAGGCGAGCAGCAGGAAGAGCGCGGCGGCGCACGCCACGTTGTACTTGAACTGGTCGTCCGGCTGGTCGCGGTACTGCCGCTCCTGCGCGCCGCGCGAGAACCACAGCGAGATGCGGCTCATGCCTTCCGGGTTGGTGCTGGAAGGTAGAATGAGGGTAAATATTCAGTAACCGTGCTTGACTAGAAACTACCTTGCCTTTTTCCTTCCTTTGCCTTGAATCCAAGATAAGAAAGCCCACGTAAGATATACGTCTTTAATACATTACCGTGTCCACTGCTAGGCCACGGGTCTCCTCTCTGAAGAAGGGCTTAGGCAATAAGTCCATCATGCTGGGCAAATACGATTTGATGGACTTTACAGTATTAAACGGTGCATTAAAGATAATTACATACTTAAATGGGGAAAAAAAAACTGTAAGAAAACGTCCATATCTATAATTTCTTAAAAAGTTTTAAAAGATGTGTCAATTCTAACAATCTCCACTTAAGACATATAATGAACTAAAGCAAAGCCCTTCTATTTATGAGAAAAGATCAGTATGTAAGAGTCGGAGAAGAATAATGAATTGGTAACAATAAATTATCTCTTAGAGCTTTCGAGGAACATTCTATAAGAATATATGACCTAGAAATCTGAAACTAATTTATCATTAAACAAGGTGAAGTAAGTACTAATACTAACAGACCTGTAATCACAGCAAGTCCTCTGCGGTAATAAATTCTGCTCAATCATCGCCAAACTCTGAAAAAATATCATTATTCATAAATTCATTGTTCCAAACATCATACTTACTTATGTATTAGTAAAATTTGGGTAGAAGTTCAATAACTTATCTTTAACAGGTTGTAGAACCAGTGTAGTTCGACCGGGGAGGTACCACCGCCACACCTATTTC
>DWTU01002714.1:0-11158 GCA_018251515.1 Cecropterus confusis | reverse complement strand
GATTAATGATTGATTGATGATTGATGTCGACTTTGATATTGTCAATGAACTTTATTTAGTATGAAAGGTCGATTTAAATGTCATCTATTGTTCGACTGCAGTGGCATAACCATTAGATATACTGGTAACAAAGTTGTCAAATGAGCTCTGCTTTGAGAAATGGGTTAAGGTTAGTTAGGGATACTACTAAAATTATATTACTTTGGCAGGGGATCTGGGGAGAACTTCCGTCAGAATACGTGATCACGCCTGAGGAGCGATCTTGCTCCGTTATTTCGGAGCTTGTATAGAATATTTTCAAAAATTTGGAAAGCGTGATGCAGAATCATGTGGCGCCATCTCTTAGTGTATCATCAGTTACAGAATGACGGAATCTGTCATATAGAAATTAATAGTAATTACTTTTTTCTGTTATGACTAAAATGCATAAATCTTTGTAAATTAATTTACATCTTATTCATGTTTCAGTGCTAGAATACGTGGGTCCGAGCCATCGGACTTGGGTGGCGAATATGTCCATAGCCCTTTACTTCGGCGGGGGATGCCTGATACTCCCTTGGTTGGCTGTATGGATGGCGGATTGGCGAAAACTTCTTTGGGTCACATCTCTTCCACTTGTAGTAGTGGTGTTTGTGCCTTTTTTGGTACCCGAAAGTGCCAGGTAACCTATTTTTTATATATGTATCCAAATATATTTTTTTATGTTTGCAAACATTTTTTTGCCAATGTAATTAATAACCAATAACAAATTACACTTATGTTTTTGTCTTTTAAGGGTTTAAAGCAACATTGATTTTTGTCCTTTTCTAATACGAAAACGGTCATTTTTTATTTCGCTAGACGATACACTATGGTATTTAGAGCACTTTCAAACATTTAAATTTATTTGCTAAAATTTTGAGTCAAGATTTTGAGTTTCATTGACGTAGATCGCGAATTATTATATTCTGTAAATATTATGTATTAAGTTTATATTTTATTTCATAGGTGGCTTTCATCAAAGGGACGTGTGAATCAAGCCGTAAATGTTCTAAAAAGATTTGAGAAAGTCAACGGTACAAAAATTCCACAGGATGTTTTGGACGAATTTATTGTAAGTTTTATATTATAAATTAAGTCTGTCACACGAATTTGACTGAATGTGCTGATGAAAGAACGAATGAAATCGTGAGCGTCGAAATAGGACATCTATTTAGATATCGTGGAACATCTACTTATTTTTGATTGTATATTTTTTGATTTTCTTATATACTTTAATTCTCAAATTCTTACTAAATTAGACTGGTTTTCCGATCATATTTCTGTGTCTCTAGTGAAATCGGGTTTAACTGATAATTGCTATTGGCAAAATCAGACTATAAAGGAACGTGTATTAGTCTGATTTTTGCTAATGTCAAAACTCCAACTTATACTCGTTTTTAGTAGGTGCACATATTATTGGTTGTTTTCAGAACTGCATGTGGAACTTCCGCGTCCAATTGTATACGTATGATCTGAAACCGTCTCTTGATTCTTTTAATGTATGCCAGATTATCGTCACTGTGTATGTTTCCGAATAAATCTAGACACAAAACAAAAATTGCCTTGATTCATCGTGACTTGAAAAAAGTAAAAATTCATTAAATTTATGAACGTAATTCAACTTTTCCTTCATTCATTCTGTGATTTTTGCTACAATAAACAGTTAAAACGAATTCTCTTAAAAATTATTTATATTATTTTCATCTAACAGGTATCATCGAGCCAAACCCGTCAAACGAACGAATCGATCAAGTACTTGTTCAAGAGCGCCCCGCTCCGCGCCATGATGGTGTACATGGTAGTGGTTTACATGGCGTGTGCGATGATCTTCGACGGCCTGGTGCGGATGTCTGAGGGGCTGGGGCTGGACTTCTTCATCACCTTCACGCTGACTTCCGCCACCGAAATACCCTCGGTCACGCTGCTGGCGTTTGTGCTAGATAGGTTTGACTTTTATCTATTACAAACTAAATCCTACCAATGTGACAGTTGACTTGGAATTTGGGATATTATATCAAGAAGAAAGACGTGCCTTGCGGTATAACCAGCTTTTAAAAAAATAATAACTTAAAATTGTAACAATTTTTAACAGAGAAGAAAATTTTGCAATTACAATTTTATTTAATTTTTGATTTTGCAGGTGGGGTCGCAGATCTCTTACTTGTGGACCAATAGCGATTGCTGGAATCTTATCCCTCGTTGCTGCTTTTGTTCCAAAAGGTAATATACGTTCTCTGCACGATAAATCAAATGATAAATAACATTAGATATGTCTATATATTCATTGTTTTTGTACATAGACCATTTTAATCTCTTTTTCCAAGTAAAAAAGCATGCAGAATGAATTAGCCAATTTTGAGGTAGGAGACGTCGTTAATTTTTGAAAACAAAAACACCAGCAATACCTCGTATCCCAATTTATTTGTTTTCATTAACTGCAAGTCTAGAATCATATCATAATTGAAAAGGCTGAGTAGGCTGCTTTTGTCTTAGAAGAATCCCAGTGGCATAGAGTTCGCGGGTCAGAGGGCGCCATGGCCCTCGGGTGGCACGTCTTGCGGGCGGCAGAATATTTAGATCTGGCGACCTTTTCCTAAATGGGCACCACTGAAAAGGGGTTAGGTAACCTACTGGCGGCAAATGCGTGAACTGGTTCTAACACCTGGTAAAAGCGTTAAGCGTCATTTCAAATTACGCTTGCCAGGCAACCACACCCAAGAACTGCTTCACGAACTTGCTATTACTAAATATTTTTCAGGCTGCGTTTACGTGAGCATAAAAAGGTACGTGATGTCTAACAATTCCCACTTCGCCAGCGTAGACTATGTCCTACAACCACCCACAAAACAGTGGGGATGGTAAATATCTTTTACACTTGTACATTATATTACAATGTTTTTAGTAACGTTGTATTATTATGTATAAATGTTAAGGATCCGGGAGGAATTCGATCTCCTAGAGAATTGCCCGGGTAAAGAGGGTACCCCTCGAGGCCCGAACATCCTTGCCCTACCGTCCTTATGTCGACTTAACCGTAGCATATGAGAGACCGGGGGGTAAGACGTCCCAGTAACCGTAAACTATGTCCTACTGTGATAAAAGATCCGTGCTCAAAAGTGGAGCAGTAATAGATTAATAACGATTTCGACTATGGACCCCTTATTATATTATATTTATTTATATCCTTATTTCATATATTAATATAATTCATAACTTATTTAATTAACAGCTGAAGAATGTAACGTACGAGGTCTTCACGGACTCCCAGAAGTCTCCAGACTGGAAGAACTGGAAGAAGAAACTGGAGAATCTTATGACGTACATGGGGCCGATGAAATATGAAACGATTAGTCCAAGTTTCTATGACTCATACATTCCACCATACGATAATCTTTCATCATTTCGGGTACCCACAAATGATCCCCAAACCTACCTAGGTTGAGGATATCGGAATGAACATGATCGATGAAGCAAGTAACGACGAGTAATATGATTAATTTATGTACTAATATTTTCTTGTGATTACTCTTGCTTAGTTATTTAATATATATGTCCATAATACAAAACAAAAGAACATATAACTAGTACCGTATTATGGAACTGCTTATTTCTCAAAGAAGTTACAAAGAATAACAAAGAAGTTACATAACTTGTGCTAATGTGCTAACACAGTACAACGTTTTAACGTTGCTTCTCTTCGCCTTTCAGGTCCGTCCTTTATTTTTTTGATTGGTGTAACATGATGATAAACAAACTTTTAATTTTTAGCGTCTAAAAAATGTAAATGATAAAAATTGAGACCCTTGAAGTTTTTAATGTTTTTAAGCCTTCAATTATTTTATGTTTGTTTTTCAGTTAAGACTTTGTTATGTAAGAACATTACATTAAAATTATCAAAAAGCAGAAACTTTAAATTTATATAACAAAATTTAAATTCCAATAAGTGTTCACTTTGATTAAGTATATTTTTGTGTACCTACCTTGATGTGTGTTTGATCTTGACTCAAAAATAATTTATATGATTGTTTAGTATCCTTTCCTCGACTCTCCCTTATATAAGACAACATAGTTCAATTAAAATAACGTTTTGCACTCCTCATATTTTATTTCATTATGCTGAATAAATAATTCTTATGACAACAACACTTAACCTAAAATAAATTATTATCGTACTATTCGTAATTTTATAAATAAAGTCGACGGGCTCGCGCTTATAATACCACAGATTGAAACTAACAAGCTAAGGGAACTAGGTTCAGTCTTAAATGAACTACAATTGCAGTTGGGCAGTGATTCAAACGACCAGACCGATCCGAATCCAATCGAAGTTAAGAGTGAGTAATTTTTCAACCAGTCCAGAAATTTGAATCACTGCGACTGCTTTACAAATTTCGCTAAATGTCAGATCACCACGTTAATTTATCAACACACGGACCAAGTTCACGTGGCAATCTGACATTTAGCTGAATTGAAAGTTAATGACGCCACTTGATCCTTTGACGTTGTAACACCAGATGTCCAATTTTGTTACTGCGCTGTTGGAGCAGCCATTGTTGGGGCTGCGTACATTTGCATCTGGCCTGCCATTTGAGGCATAACATACATTGGCATAGCCATCGAAGGTGCACTTAACTGCGGGCTTTCTGGGAGGCCAAATAGGAATCTGAAGTAGCGCGCGAGGTTCCATAAAACATTGGACGTCTCCGGTACCCTGCACACAACAATCATTTTAAAATTAAACAAGTTGCAAATATCAATTCAAATATGATAAATTTTTATATTGACATACCAAGACTTAAATCAATAGGTGATGCCAAGAAAACTAGGAATTCAGTTAAAATATATCCGATATTGATTTTGTATTTCAAATTATTCCTATTTTCATTGAAATTAAATTAACAAGATACATCGGATACTTAGAAATCAAAACTACAGTGGAATTCTATGATTTCTTTGACTGTACATATAGCTATATAAAGTGCATTTCAATAATACGTCTAACTTTCTGCTGCATGGCATTCCTATTGATTTATATCTATTTTGGTACGTACTAATCAAGCCCAAGTCGATAACTTTTGTTTACCCCGTCCAAAAAGTTAGATTGCTTCAAAATAACGACGGATTTCATAAACATGAAGTTTAAAAGTTGGTTTAGATTTATCGTGAATCGTGGTCTATTAACATAATGTTGGCTTTCGAAGATAATTACTATGACTTTAATGAAATTATTTTAACGAAATTTAACATTTAATAATATTCACACTGTAATGAAAATAACAAAACTTATCGAGCTTGAACAAGTGAAATTGTCTTATTTTACAAATACACATTCTTATTGATATTTACAAAAAAATCCCATTCGTCATCATACAGTCATAATCCCTATTTGACTACACTTTAAACAGAACTTGACCAACACCAAGTAGCAACAACTATAAATATATTAAATCATTATCTAAATGCATCGTGTATAAAATAGCAAATGCAGCAAAGTATAGTAAAAATTATAATTTTACTGAGACCGTTACATTTTCTTTTTCGTCTATAGGCGTAGAAATCTTTGATGAGTGCTTCTTCTTTGTTTTTTTCCTTTTAGTTTTACGTTTATTTTGCTCATCTTCAAATAAGTAGGTTTCTACATCTTTATGTATTTCAAACAATCCATCAATTACCTCAAGACAATGCATGAGAAAACTGTAAGTAATAGTATAATATTTCGGTGGCCTTTTAGACTTCAAGGACTGTTTCATTGCCCCTTTGGCATAATCTTCGGCTTGTTTTACCAAAGCAGTTAAAGGATCAAGAAACATATCAATAACACCATATCCTCTACCAGTAACATGCGAATAATTTATGAACGTATCTTTGTTTTTGGATTCAATGATTTCTTTATTCAATTCGGCATTAGCAATAGTATCTACATTTCTTTTAGTTCTTTTACGTCTAATACTATTGAAATCAGTATTGGTTAATGTCTCATTATTAAAGTCTAATATGGGATGAAACATAACAATTGGTTTCCATTGAGCAGTAACATTTTTCAAAATATTATTGTTATCAGTTATAGATGAATTTTCTTTAGGAGAAGGCTTTTTATATAACAAAAGTCGACTATTATTTGGTTTAACAACATAATTTGGGTTAACAAAATATTTGACTCTAGGATAGTAGAAAGTTTGGGGATAATTGAATTTATACTTCTTAGTTTTGACATAGTCGTGTAAATCTTTGTTCTGTTTGAGCCTATTTAAATCTAATTTCAATTCAGTGTACTTCTTCGGTCGTTGTCGAGATCCTTTTCGGAACATTTTCCTTTGAGCTATATTTCGTGGCTGAGGGATTAGTATCTCTCTTGGCTTCTTTATTCCTTCTTCAGTCGATACGTCTGGTTCAGCGTTTTTTGCGGTAGAGACATCAGAGTTGAGACCTCTGAAAGTAGCCGGAATGGCGTCGTAGAAGACTGTCGCAATTGGGTCGATAACGCTCCTTATTTTGTCAAACATCGGTTCGAGTAATCGTAGAAACTTTGACTTACCATCCCACCTTTCTGCCGCTCTGGTCGAGTTAACGAGAACTGTCGGCGCCTGTTGCGACTGCTGAGCACTCGCGTCACTTTGCTGGAGCATCTCGTGTGTATGAGTGTTTGCTGCCAGTGCCGTAGGGCTATACATCTCTGGTGATGCGAACTGCGGGCTCACTCCACTTACGGAGTATGCGTGCGAGGTGGCGCTCGGAAAATCGATCGGATATTGCGAGTAAAGGTACGGATGGTTTTGCAAACCGACGCTGTAATTCAAACAATATATTTTATTACACCAATCACGTTAAGTCTTCGGTCTTGTCTATTGTCTTTTTCATTGGAAGTCGTCGTAATATCTGCAGTCGTGTCATTTAAGTAAAGATGCCAGTTTCGTCGGTAAGTCTCGTAGATAGTCGATGGGATTTTAAGTCAGTCACCGTTGTTCTATTCCAAGAGCTTCAAAGTCCATTTTATAGCTTTATTTTAAATATATTATACATTTAAAATGTATCTTATATGTAAATGGCTTTATATATATAAATTATCCATGGATCCATCACATTATTATGTACTATACATATCTTCCTACCAACGTACAACTACTATGCCTATTTAACAGACAATTTTTTTATCGGGACATTTCCAAAACTTAAGTTTTTAACGCAAAAAATATTTAACATTTAGTATCTTATTTTCCTTGTATACAAAAAATTCATTTGTAAAATTCATTATAGCTTTTCCAATGCAATACTAAACGAAATGTATTAAAGTTATGGCTCAGTATGAATAAACAATCTATTTTTTCACGCATGTGAATGTTTTTCAGATTTACAGTGCTAATTTCAGCCAAAATCTACAACCATGCAATCTATTTTAGCTACTTTTTTTTCTACAGCACCATCTACTGTGTAAACCTGTACATAAAGGAGTGAGTATTGTTCTAATTTGTTACGGTCTGATGACTGATATTACGAACCCACTGCTGGCCATGTGAAAGGGATAAAATTTATTTTTATTATTGGCCTTTTACGCCTCATTATAATATTAAGATCTTCTCTATACTATACAAGAGTCTATTCAAGAATCAAACTTGTCATTTATTAGAAAGTGGCCATCGTCACTTGTGGTCAAGTGTCTTGTGATTCTACGGCGGCATGACCACCACGCATATTTCTGTCTTACAACAACTGTGTCTAATACTGCCATGTTTTAGTTAGACCTTAAAAGCGAAGGAGAATGTAATATTGAGGAGAAATTTTACACGTATCCTTGACGTTTCGTTCTCAGGAGTCGAAACGTATTTGTGACAAACTTTACGTAGGACTCCAATGTATAAAGTTGCTCACAAAATGATCTCCAAGAGCGTCCGTTACCATACACATTGTGTGGAGTGCACGTTATGTGTTTGTCTGTCGAAATAGTGTACTTATTAAAGCAAATTCACTATTGCACGTTTCAAAACCCGGAGCGTGGCAAGTTTACTATCCCTCGCCTTTTAACTCGCCAAGCTATTTGTTTATTATTTTGAAGGATGCGGTAAGCCACAACTTTTAAATCAATAAAGAAGCGCTATGCTACTGTTGTAAGGCAAAAATAGCTGTGAATTCATGGGAGACGAACTACAACGGACGACCTTACTGAGACATCTAATAAGAAATATACTTAAACCCAGTCCATAATATTATACACAAGATGTATATTTCTCACAGTCGATAATATTATACACAAGTCTTCGCAGTCCAGTGTATAGACGGTACAGTTAGTCCAATAGTCGAGTGAAACTACATACATAATGTATCATGCGTGACAACGGTGTATAGTCATGCGTTCCGTTCCACTGTATCGGCATAAACTTTTTGCTAAGATTTCTATTACCGTTCCAATTGTTGGCACTCAATTATTTACACGCTCGAGCGAGCTATTAATATAATAATTGTACTTTCTTTTTTATTTGCTCGAAATTAGTAATGATACCGATACAGTATTAACATTGTCTGTCAACTGTCAGCTTTTTAATACAAATTCATTAGTAAGATTTCCACTTATGCATAATTATTAAAAAATACCAGTCTTTTAATAATAAACTATTATTAAATTAAAATAATAATTACAGATTGAAAGGATTAGTCGTATTAATAATATTGTGAAACCCGATTTATTACTAAAATTTAAAAGTTAATAATAGAAATCAAACAACGATGTACAACTTTTTAATAATTATCATCTCATTATTGTCCACTAAAATGACGCTTCTCAATATTTTTTAAAATGCTTTTTCATGAATTATTATCATTCCATCATCATCAAATCTCGACATTTATTATCTTGTAATTTTTGAAAATTCATAGTTTCAAAACTTACTGTTTTTATCATATCATCGTTGGTCATATATTCAAAGTAGATAATAAAAATCATAATCAATGTCAACTAGTTCTGAACGTATGATAAAATGATTAACTCACCCGTTGCCATAGCTTTCGTAGAACTTCTTCATGGCCATGTAGACGGTGATGCCAAGCGCCATTTTACTGGCGAAGAAGGCCTTCAATGTCAGTACCGTGACAGCTGCTAGTGCAAAGATGGCCGCTCCCGCTGACTTCATACCAAAAAGCATTGGGAAAACTGCCTGTAGAACCTTCCTTTTATTTCTCCTCTCTGAAATAATGAGAATTTATTTTTTTATATCTTTATATTAAAGAGACATTTATTTCGTATGCCAGGTCCTCGAGAACTGTTACACATCTCTGTCTGACCCATGGGTGTGCAACTGGACGGAATGAGGGGAACCAGCCGAACTTCGACAACAACGTTGACAAACGGGGCCTATTAATTATGGACCCACTTAGGGTTTTTCCTTAGCCTAGATTTTTTTCTCTTTCCAAGCATAAACCTGAATGAGAAAATGACACAGCGATCCTTTTTTGGACTTTTGGACTGTACCAAAACGATGTTACAATCACGCCCGTGGTCGGACCTTAAGTACAACTGCAATTCTATCTATGGTAGACAACAAATGCCCATGGACGATAGTGGCTGCTAACTATTAGGTGGAATATATGCCGTTTGATATCTCCTTTTCTTGTTCTCGAGGGGGAAATCTTCAAAAGGTACCTGATGCCGTGGGAGCGACGACAGGTTATGTGGGATTTATACCGCACTAAAACCCCCCCGGTGGCTGTCCTCGGCGCTTCAAAGAGGATTCCGGGATCTCCAAAGGAACGCAACCGTCGTTCTCTGAGCACGTTTCTCCATCGAGCTCCACCCAGGTAAGCGGCTGGGCCCACCGCACCGTCTGGTCTTTACGACAATATGCGACCACTTCTCGGTATCGTCTGGCTGGACGGTTCGAGCTCCCACTCTTGCCGCCCGCAACCCTGGAAGCTCCTTTTAGTCACCTCTTACGACAGACAGGGAATACCGTAGTGCATTCTAATCCCGGAACTACAGGGAAGATACTCTTCCCAAACGATGTCACAATTACGCTCGTGGTCAGACCTTAAGTAGAACTGCAATTCTATCTGTGGTTGACAACAAATGCCCATGGACGACAGTGAGTATATGCCTATTTGCAAGTACACGAGACTACCCAGTCACCCCCTATTGCAATTATAGGTACTCAATCTATAGAATTGGATTTTTTTTGTTGATAAATAAAGCTTATTTAAACGCCTTGTTCTTTCCAATAGCAAAAGTAATGTATGACGTATTCGTAATTATTTGCCCTATTAAAATGTCAAAATCATAAATTTGGAAGACAGTAATTGAATAACTGATATAATGTTTAGTTAAAATATTCTATGTATATTCAGCTACTTAATATTACGCATATCAACAGCAGCTCGAAATATCTTCGATGAATATGAATAAGATTTTTTATAGTCCCAAAAAGAACACTTTCAATGTACGTCCAAATTGTTAGTCTTTATAGATTTTGTAGTTCTTCAAATTACGCTCTTCTAAACGAAAAATAAAATATTTTTAAATTTATCCTATTTAACAAAGTGCTTCGACAAAACGCTTTAATTAAGGTATTTAACAAAACGCTTCAATGAAATTGAGCGAAATTACTCTTTAATTAGACAATGTGGTACAAATACACTTCAAAACTGCTCAATGTATCGATCTATCATACTTGTTCATTTATAAACCTATTAACGCAAGTGTCATTAAGTTTATTATTAATTGGTAATTAGCGATGATCAATATGATTTACGATAGATATGGAACATTGCGTTAAAGTTCCATTTATTTCACTAATCACCTAATCACATGTATTCACATTTGAAAATATAATTTACCGTTTAAGTTTATTACAGTACAATATTATTAATGAACTTAATAATGTTTCGGTTTAAATAACTTTACTATCAAATACCGGCCAAGTGCGAGTCGGAACGCGCACAAAGGGTTCCGTAGCATCTATAAAAAAAGTCAAAAAAATCATGTTTGTTCTGTGGAAGCTCCACTTAAATATTTATGTTATTCTGTCTTTATTCTGTATTTGCTGTTTCAAATCGCTCTTCTAGCTATCACGGTTCATGAGATACAGCCTGGTGACAGACAGACGGACAGTTAAGTCTTAATAATAAATCCATTTTTGTCTTTGGTTACGGAACC
>DWTU01002713.1:0-11161 GCA_018251515.1 Cecropterus confusis | reverse complement strand
ACCTTTTTTATGGTATTCAAATTAGTTCAAATTAGAGAAGGTGCTTTAATAAACATGATATTAATCTTTATTCAAGTAAATAATTTATCACAGGTATTTAATTTTGAACAAAATCGCCCTTGTAAGCATTCGATTTCAAAGAATATATAAGGAGTTATCATAGTTTTAAAATATGCAACAAAATAATGTTCAAATACCACGCCCGTGTTAATGTTGATGAGAGCGGGAGGCGTAACGCTTGGCGACCGTGTCGATAGCTTCGCTTCCAGATGCACTGTAATTACAGTAGATCTTACTATACTTTCAACTTTTTACTGTATACTGTGATGGTGAACATAGTGTAGGAATCTACAGTTTTTTTTTCCAACACCGTACTTTTAAGCAGGGTTAAGTCCAATAATTAGGTCTAGTTTTCATGAACAACCCAAATACGAATTAGTTAGTCTATCTTACTTAGCTTACTTAGCAAACGAGATTACAGCCCACCTGATCATAAGTGGCTACTGCCGCCCATGGATATCTGTAATCAACCCTAGGTTAGATCAAAGTCTCACCTAAGGTTAGCCACGGATACGTTGCTACCCCTGAGGACTAAGATGGAATGCCTCGAAAGAGTATGTCTCCCTTACCACACCCTTTAGAACAGAACACAGCAGCGCATAACACTGCTGTTATTAGGGGTGGTGGTGGTGCTTCTGGAGTGGAACCACAATCTTCTCTTTTGATCTTTGGTCTTCGGTCTGAAGGGTGTGGTAAGGGAGACATAGTCCTGTTATTAGGCAGAAATAGGTGTGGCGATGTTGCTTTCGGAGTACCGTAAAGAGTTCTACCACCTTCAATAAGTAAACTAAATTTGGAAAGTCTATATTATAAAGTCTGGAAACCTCCGGTGTATCCGATCGGGGGCGACCCTCCAATGTGCGATCTTCCAGGTCCACGGTCTGTACGTCCGGGGCTCGTCAGTAACGTGCGTCTCGTTCCTCCCCCCAGCTTCCGGTCGAACTTCCACTTCGCGCTGGCGGGCCACCTGATGAAGGGCTACCGGCACCCCGCCGCCGCCACCGTGTCGCGCACGTGCCGCGTGCTGGGCGCGCTGCTGGCCGCCGTCGCGCGCCCCGACCGCGACAAGTTCCAGCTCACCGCCGACTCGGTGGCCTATCTCACCGGTCAGTGTCCGGCTCCGGGTCCGCCTGGAGGAGCGTGATGAAGGGCTACTGGTATCCAGTATAGTTTAACTGACTCGCCCGTTTCTACCTTCGAATCTGCCTGGAACGTGTTGAAGGGCTACCGGCATCCAGTATAGTTTAACCGGGTATCCACTACCGGCACGCCCGTTTTTTCAGTGAAGCAGTTTTCCATTTCGGTGGAAGGGTGTGGTTGCTGACCAATTTATATGCGAGGCGACCATATTAGTAAGGTGCAGCGACGCATCTGTGATTTCGGTTAGAACCACTGTCCTTTATGAAGTTGTTTACAGATGTCCATGGGCGCATTGGCCGCTTATCATCAGATACTTCCTAACATGGCCGACTTAAAACGAGATAAAATGTTCTACTGATGGAATTGTATAACTATAAATTATAAATTAATCCCGCAGCTCCGCTCGCTTTGCCACTGTAAAGCATCGTGTGTCAACGCAAGTCAAAACCTATCCGTGTGCCAAAGTTCAGAGATATCCCACAAGTACTTTTTGCGTAAAAGCGTTATAAGCATTCGTACAATCTTTCTCCTTTATAAATAGGAGGAGAATCTGAGAAGCGAACAGGCCAGTTGACTAAATTTCAAAAACTGCTTAATACTTTATCTTATCACGGATTTAAACTAAAAAAAAAAATATTTTTTAAAATATCGAACAATTACTATAAATATTTTGCATTTTAACATTTAAATTTAAATATACCTCGAAAACGCACAGGAATGTCATGGCGTCTTGAATGACGTGCTAAACAAACCGAGACTACAACATATCATATACAACATGTCATATACAACAATGGCGTTTGCCACGGCGTGACGTCATGCTTCTTGATTGGCGTTCACTGACACGTCACAGAATGTCTATCTTTGTCGATTTTTTTTATTATTAATATTCCTTATTTCTTATAACAAATAATTTACTTTTTTGTTATCAATATAACATGATTATTAATTAGAAACTACAGTCTATGCGATTCAGTCTTAGTGGACATAAGCCTATTGTATCGTTCATCCTTGGTGACAAATGGTTACTATTAAGTGTAAGTTTCTGTGACTATTTTAATCAGAGCGAGGTGGGGGACGCTTTATGTGAAGATGTTGATGTTTATCTCTTCGGTTTAATCTTTTTGTTGCTTCTTATACGCCCTTGAAATGAGATGGACAGATAGAGAGAAAATGGTGCTATTTTCAAACCGGTATCACACTGAATTACTACACAAGTCTTAAAATACAAGCCGTTGTCTGCGATTTTTTACGCACATTCTTATTCTTTTTTATGGTTGTTGACATCATACAGTGCAACTAATTAAAAAATAAACATGCGTTTAGCGTAGTACATAACAATAAAAGAAATATAATGTTTTCCCGGCTAGCTATCAAAGATATTACAGTATCTCTATATCTCAGTTTATTTATTGAATATTTGCTAGTATAGAGTGAATTAGGCATTTGGATTATATAACACTATTAAATAATATCATATTGTTTTTCTTGAGTAATATCGTAAAAATACCTTTTCTCACGGCGGTGGCGAGTGGAGTGAGACCATTGTTTGAATTGATTGCACCAATTAGTATCGGACGTTCTTCAAGCATTATCTGGATCTGCAATACATTAGAACTATATAGATTATAGATGTATAATTAATCCGGAGATATTTTTTAAGATTGTTTAAAAAACTTCGCTATTTATTGGTATTAATGTATGTAGTGTTATTGTGCTTCTAAAATGAAATAAAGAAAAGGAGAGGAAAGGAAAGAAATACTTTCTGAATTCTTTATGGTTTTTTTTTAGATGTATTGTAAGCAGTAGTATTGTGTTTGTTAATGTACCCTAAAAAGTGGGTCCAAAATACCATTTTAAACACCTTTTTACGAAAGTTATTTAAGTTTGATGTATATTAATAATCAACTCCAACTGTAGAAAAGATCTACTAGAAGAAGACCATAGTTGCAGAAAAAGGACTCGGGGGCTAACCATAATAATATCAAAATTAACAACAAAGCTTAAATACATAGATACAGAGTTCCCAGATGATAATCTTTAAAATGCAAGTG
Organism: Cecropterus confusis; assembly: GCA_018251515.1. NCBI lineage: Eukaryota > Metazoa > Arthropoda > Insecta > Lepidoptera > Hesperiidae > Cecropterus > Cecropterus confusis. The sequence goes on along the minus strand of DWTU01002713.1, from coordinate 7,907 downwards.
CAAAGTTAAATCAGCAGCTATCTGCGCTCTTTAATGCCTTAACTTGGTCAATTATTCGGCAATCGGCGACATTAACCTCGCTCCAGTTTCCGAGAGCGGAAAACGGGAATGGCAATGATTTTTGATATTACGACCGATTAAAACTAGCTTATAAAACTCGTAAAACATCCCAAATAGCTCATAATAATCTATTACTTATTAGTAAGCATATAAAAAAGAGAAACAAATAAAGGGAATAGAAAGAATATAATAAAGTTCACAGTATTGAAAACTAAAGCGATGTCATTAATTGATTGTTATTACCGTTAAGTTTTCAAACCGTCCGTTTTATGTATATAGATCCGGAATCACGTAGAATCTTCAGTGGTTTAAGCAGACATAATTTTCCCATATACAGGATATAGCGAGGCTTTCAGTAATAAGGCGCTTGTTACAGTTTTCTGTATAGGGTTGACAGTATGTTAACTGGGGATGCTATTTCATCCAGAACGAGAAGAAAAACATTTCAGCATGTTTTGAGAAATGCAATTAGAAGGCCTATGGGGCACATGCAAATTTCAGTTATATATTATTTTTTATACTACCACCGGATCGAAACGCGACCAATGCTGAGAATATCAACAAGAAACACAGCGGGTTTGACTTTTTTATGGTTTTTTATCTCGAGAAGAAATTGTTTAACAATTAAATGTGGCAAAAGCCTTTGTGATTCGACTTTGGAGACACCAGTGACACATCTGTTTCTGTCTAGTAACAACAGTATTATTTTTTGTTGTATAATTCTGTATTCTGTTTTGTAAAATGTGGTAAGGGAGACATACTTATCCGAGGCGTGTCAACTTAGTCCTCAGGGGTGGCAACGAACCATGATCAACCTCAGGTAAGCTATTATTATTTGGAGTTGATTGCAAATGTCCGCGAATAGGAGCGGCCACTCACCATCAGCGGGACTAGTTGCTCGTTCGTTACATCTATATTATAAAACATCATTACCTGTTTGAAGTATCCACAGCGGACTGCCATGCAGAAGCACGTGGCTGACGTGCCGTCAGTGTCCGTGCTCGTCCAGGTCTCCTCAGACCATTGTGATTCTAGCCATTTGGGTGCTGGTGAAACAAGGTTTTTTGACCTAGAAATGGTAACATTTATGTAACCTTAGTACATATTTTCTGAGAATTATGATTTTGTAAATTTTGTCAAGAAGTCTAGAATACAAATTCAACTCTTCAGAGGTGAGGTGCATTGAATTCTTGTTTTCTATTTCTACAATATAATAAAAAAGCTGGAATCTCTTTACGTCCCACAGTTGGGTATTGCGTCCTCCGTACAATTAAGTTGGCCTTGACTATAATATACAACGCTACAATTGGGAAGCTTTCAAAAATCTGGATGAACCGATAACCTCTCTCCTGAAATATTTGTTATTTCGGATTTGCCGAAATACCAAAAAATTAATAAACAAAAATTATTTTTTGACATTTCGACGTTTCTTACGAAATATAGACAGTTAGAAGTCAGACATCTGCACTAATGGTTATATTATGGAATGTAATACATTTTTGCGGGACCTTTCACGAACGTCGATGAAGTGCTAAGAGCATTAGGCTGACTGGTCACCAAGCTTTTACACAGAACACTGAAGTATTTATGTATATCTTTTAACCAGTATTTGACAACTCGCGCGGCGGAGCGGTCACAATACCGGTCTGACGCGCAGTGGGTCCCGGGTTCGATCCCCGGCAAGACAGACTTCTGACTGATGGGTTTAGATTTCTGTTCTGGGTCTGGGTGTTTGTATATTCGCCTTTGTGTGTGCATAGCACCCACGACACAGGAGAAAATCCGAGTGTGGGGCTATGAGTGTAGAAAGCGTTTAAAGCGTTTAATTATGCAGTATTCATTACATCGTTGCTATCAATAATCAATCATTGTTTTTTGGATTAAAACTTGCGACCTAATACACAAGAATCTACGTAGTTATAAAAAACTTGTGACTTGAATATACAGGAAGTTTATTAAAAACGTAAATTGTTTATGAGCATAATTTGCTTTGTATAACGTAAGTGATATATGAACACTATTCCCAGTTCCTTTGTGCTCCACACGTCCCATTCATCGAGCTTAACTTGAGTTGTAGTTTCCATTTACACTCGCTTCATACTTAGCAAAGTTCTAACTTGAGTACAACTTAGTCGTCATTAATTACTATCTTATATGTGTGATTTTATTTTAAATTTATGTTTTATTGTACCTACATAGACACACTCTTTTATATGTAAAATCAGACTCGCAAACGACTGCTAAAATTGATAGTAAGAAGTAATTACATTAATCTGTTCTATGGTTCTGTTTATCAGTTCATCTGTAATAGACTTCAGGTAAAATCCCATTTAAATAAAGTCAATTACAGATGAATTGCCACGTAGTCCTCATATTAAGAAAATCGCCCCATATTTAAGTAAGCCGACTTCTTCACCCTTCCAAGGAAAAGCATAAACTGTTTTACGTGTGGCAGTTGTACTTCCCCAGTCAAAGTATCAGGTCTGATCTCAAGTTTTGCACGTTTTATAGTGGTCCTACGTATCTCTCTCACTATACCTACTACGCGCATATGCGTGGTACCTACGTAGGTCTTATTTAAAATCAAATTTGACTCTATAATTAAAATAATTCCTATATTATACTAAATATTAGGATGTAGATTACCTTTACCATTGCCTGCTTAAGTTAAACGTTTTCGTTTTTTTTTAATGTTTCTGCTTCATGGCAATCTGTTTTCCAACAACAAGCTATTTTTTTGTTTGATATTTCAGTTTTATGTCTTCCTCGACAGTCATACTTTTATGAAAATTCATTTCACACGACTCTCTTGTTAACATTGTTGACTTGACACGTCAAATGTAATAAATAAGTTAAACGTTAAACAAAAACTTAATTCAATTACGACGCCGCTACGCGACCACATGTAACTACAAGTCGAGCGTAAATACGAAGAAGAGTTGAATCATTCATGGGTACAAAGGCGTATGTGAGTGTCATCTTCGTGTGCTACACGATTTAACCAATATGAGTATGAAGTGTACTACAAATATGTGTCACATTTCTTTAAAGTTTGCAGATATTTTACGCCTAACTTAAAGGCAAGTAAATAATAAGCATACTACTAAGTATCAGGGCAGCTTTGCATTTCTGTCCGATTTAATGTAGGCTTCAATTCTATTTAAAGTTACTTTCTATGTCATCAGTGAAGTTTTGTCACAGGTGCAGGCTACCTGATAATAAAAGTACACTGATCATTTATTAAGTAATTCTGTTTTATAAAAATAACATATTGTAAGTAGCATACGATTAAATACACGATAACATACCCTTCAAGCGGAACAGAAAAGTGATTTCAATGTTATAAGGTAGAAATACGAGTAAATGTAGCTACTGAACTAAAAAGTTGTAAAAGCTATTTTATATAATAAAATGTGCTAAGATTTTGTGACAACAAAAAGCGTTAAAATAAAAAAGGCAAAAGATAATCATTATTATTTAGATTCCGTTAAAGGAATATCAAACGGAAAATCATCCGTGGACGATCAAGAAGCCCTTTGACAGAACCAAAACGGGAAACCAACTGACACTTCACCCCAGCGCTCATAAATCAAAAACAATGGACGTTTTAAAACTCTTCAAATTATTTTCGAATATTTTTCTTTTTGTCACCTGGCAGATTGTTTTCGTAAGTGTACAAAATGTTGCGTTGGATATCGAAATTTCAAAATGATACGTTTGTTTAACCGATTTCATATTATTTTAGCTAGCGGTTCTGTTTTGTGTTTACAAAAAAGTCTCTTTCTACATTAAAAAGAATTTCTTATGCTATATTGAAATTTTTAATACCGTGTTAAGGCTGACTTTTTGCTTTTTTTATAAAATCCTTATTTTTTACATAATAGTCCTGTGAAAATCGGTTCCATTATTCCAAATTTTAATTGCTTCCTCACAGGCTCACTGATAATAACGTTTTATTGTATTATTCTTCACTGAGTTATGTCTCATAACATACTTATTTGAAAGTGCCGACTTCACTTTCAATTCAACACCGACATCTTTCATCAAGTGTAAATTAAAGATGAACTTTTAGTATTTATATAGTTAGGCTTACGGAACGGAAGACAGTAATCTCACAAAGGGAGTCTGAAAACACTTAGACGAAGCAACAAAGGACGAAGCAACATAGTAACACTTCAGTATACAATGGAAGCTGATGTCACCGTTTTCTTTTACTTTCAGGACACTTTCGGGATTTTTTTTAGGAATTTTATTAATTGGTGTGCAAATAATAATTTCTATTAAGATAGCGGAAGATTTGTTCTTCTATAAATTTTATTTTAGTTTTGTACATTTTAATTAAATGTAAGGTAATGTACTGCAGCTAAAATAGTGTAGCTATATTCTCCATGTCAAAATTACAAAGTATAAAAAAGGAAAATAATATATATATACAATGATTATAAAGAAAAAAGACAAATCCGCCGAGTGCTTAACCCTATCTTCTCTGTTGAGGTCGTATTCTAATCTGGTGGCAGTGTAAGAAAAATTATCGTAACTGACAATTTGTAAGTGCCTCCGTACGCTTATATAAAAATAAAGCCATTTCATAATGTAATAACTATCGCAACGGAAATACTTATATATCCGTCGTTAGGTATATTCAAGATCTACATGTCTATATCATAATAAGTAATATTTCCTGACTTCCACATTATTTACGAATTTTGCTTTTCCAAGATGAAATCCCGAAGCCCTTTGATGGCGCTACAAAGGGACGCAAACCGACACTTCACTTCTAGTGGTATTCCCAAACCCAAGATACAATGGATGCTCTTTACAGGACACTGTGTCAATCGTTTTTCTTACAAAAGCTTTTCGGATTTCTCGTGGGAATTTTATCGGGATTTTTCTAATTGGTAAAAAAATAAAAATCTATTCCGGCAACGAAATCTTTGGCCGTAATATTACAAATTACATTGCATATTTCTATTATTTATACATAATAAGTCTATGTTTAAGGTATGTACCTTGTATGTACATATTTTATTATCTTTTGGTTGCCTAATGCCTTATGCCTTATGATCTAATCTTACAAATTACTGATTAACTTTTTATGTAGTTACTTAATATCTCAATATTCAAAAATGTTCTTGCAGGATAGCATAAGTACCTTCTTAATTTTCCTTAACAGTACGCTAGTCTGCTTTGACTTATACTGTGAATTGAACAGGAACTTATAGCAATTATAGTGTAAGTTTATTTTAAACAAAATAATTCTACCTTTCTTTTAAAGCTTTTGTTATGGGATGTTCTTCTGTAGTAACATCCACTAGAGTTTCGTTTGATTCAACTTCACACTCATTGACTTTAAGATTCTCGTTTGGAGTTTCTGTCGGAGTATGTTTATTTTCCCGACTTTCACTTATGCCTTGGGCAATTTCTGTAAGACGTTCTCCAATTTCGTCTAATCTTGCTATAGACTTTTCAGTTGACGGTTTCTTAGCTATCTCTCTACTATTTGTATCTAATAGTTTATCATCATCTTCTTTAATATTGTCTATAGCATTATAAACAGAGTTTTCATCACCAAAGTATTCAATAGCTTCTGCAGCTAAAAGTGTTACATCTGAAGACTTCAAAATGACTTGCAGCCGAAATTTATGTGGATGACTTGGAGCGAGGTCCTCGATGGATTTGGTGGTTTTTCCGCCACTGAAACAATAATCTTCAATAAAGCCAAAGTGATTTATTTTATTCCCTTATTTATAAATAATGTATACATTGAGACGACTTTATGACACGGTAAGACGGTGAACCCGGTTGTCAACAATGGATAAGTCGTTGAACCTTATTGGAGGCTTTACGGGTTTCAAAACATTCGACACGTATTGGCGACTAATCCGTTCATTCTTCCTTTGGTTTCTGTTGAAGTTTGTGTACGTGGCACTTACGACATAGGAATGGTGTGAACTCAAAGAGTGTGGACTTACTTATTCAACACATTCACTTGCTTCCTAAATTTTTGAAACATTGAGTAACAAAGCGTAGACAGTTGAGAATTATTACAGTTAGAAATATTTACAGTTAGAAAAATAAGAAAATTTGTAAAAAAATAATAATTCAAAATAGTTAAAAAATTAATAATTCAGAATAGGCCGAACCGGGCCGACCGAATATTAAGGAGGGATAATGTAATTATGATGTGAGTAAAACCTATGAATGATGAAGTGATTGAGTGATCATCTATCAAATCAAGATTTAACGTTTATTTTATATAATAATGTGGGCTCTGGTAAAATAACGAATAAATAGAAATGAGGCGTTTCGTATAATTACTCAATAAGGCGGTGTTACCTGATTCTGTGACAAACCTCATCTAAGACTCCATATTTAGTTTATTGTTTATATGCATATGTTAATAGGCAGCAGTGACTAAATGCCATAATCATAGTGTTAAAAAACAGTGCAATAGTTTTGAAAGTTCTGTCATAAAGGCGTAAAAACGAGACCCTATTACACAACCCTTGGTATCTATTCATCTGTCATTGGACTTTATATTTTGTACCGTGATAAATTATAGGTGCTAGAACCCTTAATGTGAGCTGACTCCGGAGGCATTACCGTCATATCTAATAAAGACAGTGTCAGTTGCTGCTGTGATTTGGTCTGAACGGTGTGGGAAGGGAGACATATGTACTTATCCGAGGCGTTTCAACTTAGTCCTAAGGAGTAGCAACGCATCTGTGGCTCACCTCAGGATTATGGATTATGAAGCTACGGATTATTATCTGGGGTCGATTACACATGTACATGGGCGGCAGTGGCCACTAAACATCAGGTGGACTGCATGCTCGTTTGCTACTTAAATATTATAAAAAATACATTTGCATTTTTAAAGAGTGTATATCACTACGACCGCTATAGTTACAAATACTAAAAGGAAAATGAAAGGCAGGTTCTAAGTAAAAGACCGGTATTTTTCTATTAAATCCTAACACATTTGTACAATGCACGTACTTCTGTAGCCATTATAACAAATACTAAAAATTTAAAAAATACCAAGGTATCTTCACATGAAAGTTGTTACATTCTGTATTTATAACGACGTGAAAAAGCGGTGTAACTTTTGTTGGGAACCGTACCTACCGCCCAAACTTTGCCGCAATTATGGTTTTACGGATTCCGTTTGTTTTATTGTTGTCGTTAAACATTAATGTTGCCAGTTTTCAAGTTGCTACTTGTTCATTAGTGTTTTTATTATAATGTTATATTAAGGTGTAACATTAAAAATATATTGAAACAACTTGCAATGGCTTTGCAATTTTTGGAAAATAAAGCTGTAAAAGTGCAATAAAATTCTACATAGCCTATGGGATGTTTACTCATAATATTTTATTTGTAATATATGAGTATATCTGTTATCAACCAAACCCACAATCTAGTAGTCGAATCAAGAAAGGGTTTTACATATCTACATAATTACCTATACGCTGTTCGAAGTCGTATTTAAAAGCTGTATATAGAAGTCCTTTTCATGGTCTACAATCATCAGTTGTGGGGAATCACAGGTTGATATTTCACATTACTTTTCGGAGACGGTAACCAATTGTTGTACCTAATTGTTGTACCTCCTACGCGTCTACCTTTTGCCCAATAGCGCTAGTAGCCTGTTGGTAGCAACTCCTTCCCAGTGGGGTGTTTGAGGCTTGAATCCACGCACTTCTGATTTATCAACAATATTATACGTACGTACCGTCAACCCATTATTGTCCCACTGTTGGGCACGGTTCTTTTCTCAGATTGAGAGAGTTTCAGGCCATAGTCCACCACGCTGGCCAAGTGCGAATTGGTAGACTTAACACACC
>DWTU01002712.1:0-11165 GCA_018251515.1 Cecropterus confusis | reverse complement strand
CCGTTGGATTCAGAAGGCACAGGACCGGTTGAAGTGGTGCCGTTTAGGGGAGGCCTATGTCCAGCAGTGGACCTCGAAAGGCTGATGTATAGATGGATGAATGAATATTATAAACATGAAAATTTGTGATAACGTTTGTAACTCTTCCACACAAAAACTATTTATGCCCTGAGTCAACACATGGGATACTCATTACTACGAAAAACGTGACAGAATTGAATGGAGCAGCGGGAATGAATTAGTTACATAATGAAATATAAATAACCGTCGCAAATATTGTAGGAACATGGTAAAAACTGAAAAAAAATACCTTATGTACCAGCAATCGATCTACAAGATCATTTGTTACTTTCCAGGTGACGGCGTGCCACTGCCGAGTGAACAAAACGTACTCTCGCCTGCTGTCCCGCCTGACAAGAGTCACAGAGAGCGGGCCGCAGCAGCACTGGCTCGCGGACAAACGCGACGTCGCCGCACCCTGCAAGCCCTTCCCCGCCCTCGACACCACCGATATGTACTACACCCTCGACTTCAGCGACAGCCAGAGCTCCCCCCTCATACAATAGCCATTACTCATGAACTGCTCCGAAGGGGAACGGTTCAATATTAAGATTTAAAAACGCGTCAACGATGAAGACCACGGGGGCTATAACACCTCCTTGGTGAACACCAAATGGCCCTCGATTTGTCGCGTATCAAAATGTGAACGTTAAGACGGTTACTCGTTGTCGAACGAGAGTGCAAATTTGTGTAATGTGATGGTAGACGTACATTATTATTTTTATAGACACCTATTATCCGTTGATTAATGTTGTCTTTCACGAACATTTGAGTTCCTGGAAACCAAAGTGTGAGTACATACGGAAATAGTTATAAAAGTGAATGTAATGTTATCATTAATCACCATCGCGGTTAAATAGCTTAAATAAAATAATGCCAAATAATAACATAAGTATCATTTTATGTATTGACATATGTAATTGTAAAGAGTAGTGGTGAATTACGCTTTTCTGATTATTCATCTGATAGTAGGCATAATCAAATCTATAATTATATAATGTGTTTGAAAAAAATGTGTTGCTACTATTATATCTATCTTAAAATCAAGGAAGAAACCAGCAACTTTCTACTATGATTGTCCTCTAATTTTAATAAATAAAGTAGGATTCTTTAATCTATCATATGATTTTTAGAACGACAAGTTGAAATGGTATGATAGACTACAATATCTCTTTGTTATACATTTTTGAAATAGATTAGCAATAAATGAGTGATACGCTAATTTTTCGTCTAATATATTTCTGTGGTTGCTTTATCTAGCCCTTGATATGTATAAGTGTAAGTTTAATCTCGTCGATATTAATGTTGTTATGCTTTTGAACTTGACTTTAAGAATTAATCTGCTGTCTTATACTACTAAATCTCTATCTATGGTTTTCTTATTAAATAGTGTTTCTATCGATATAATCTTGATGTAGTTAAATATCTTGCTTCTGTGCGTTTGTGGACTAAATAATGCTTTCAGTGTACATATGTGGTGGATTGTTATTAATAATCTAAGATCTACATTAAAATGTTTAAGTATTACAAGGATTATTTTATTATCATGTACACTATATTTGTAACTTGTTACACAGTGTTAAACAGCTTTTTTATTTGTGGGCTGGTACAAGTTTAATAAATTTACATGTACAAAATTATTAAGTGGACAACTGGCGGATGCAGGATTTTCGTTTAAGGGAGGCTTACCAGCGGAACAAGACGTTTATGGCGAAAAACATTACTTATAAGTAACAATATAAGAATGCTGCCTACCGAATTACAGATTAGGTCTCTGAATTAGCCCTTCCTCTCTCTATTCCATCCTAGGTCTGCCAGTGAAATGAACCTATACGCCATTTAATATTAAGTTAATATTAATTATATAAATAATTAAAGGTAATATTAAGTATTATCTACAGGATACAGATTTTATTGTCCCCATGGACTAACAAGACTCATAAAATATATTAGAACTCACAATTCTCAAATCTTATAAGGCTATCGGGTGAAATAGATATTGGTTCAATAAAATACCTCGGATGATGTTTTGAAGAAAAACATTTTTATTTAGATTATAAACTTTGATAAAAATAATTATATTAATAATATTTTATGACAACTTACAAATATTCATATAAAAGAATAACGTAACATCTATTCAATTTTACCTTAATTACAGTAGAATTTAATAACGAAAATGTGCTACCACTTTCGGGATGCATATAACTAGTGTGACTACCTCCTCGAGGCGGCGGCCCGCGGCCACGTCGCCGCGCCGCTGCTGGAACACACCTGATCGACGGGTAACACATACGGACAAGAACTGATTTTATATATACGGACAACTTCATTTACTTAAGTCTCAGTTTTAGCTTTAATCCTTTTAAGAGGAAACGCTCATTGTTCACGAAACTTTGAGGAAACCCACCACATTAACTACATCGAAGTCGAGAAAAACGCAAGGTAGGTTACAGCATTATAACATGGAAGTAGCAAATACGCTCGAAGATCTAGCGATAAGTAGCCACTGCCGCCCATGGACAACTTTATATAGAACAAAAGTTCTACTTGAAATCGATTGACGATGCGTTGCCATTCCTAAGATGGCCGCCTCATATGTAAGTCAGCTTGTATAAATCGTAACTGAATTAGAATGCTAAGCAAGGTTGAGCTTGAGCAATGTTGGCTTAGCTTAGCGCGTCGGTCACGGTTCCAGGCTCCTCCATTACTAAGAAAGGTTTTTTCTCCACAGTAAAATATAAAAAGGGTTGTAACCATATATAATTCAGCAGCATTTACGAATAACCGCCTTTGACAAACATCATTTAAGCATCCTTTTCCGCTTCTAACATGGGTCATTATATTAATGACAGCTATTTGTAATGTTGAGAGATGAACGCAGTTTATTTTGGAATTTATTGTATGCATACAATTAAATATTGCGGTGATTTGTCGGATACGAGTTTTCCCTCCGAGCCAGTATTACACGGTTAACTCTGCCATCGATCAGGTGCATTAAAATCTAAAATCAATGTCAACCAGCCTTTTTCCAGTCAAAAAATCTCATTAACATTTCCCAATCCAATTCTATTCAACAATTTTTCCGCTTCATTCCAATCATTTTTTTTACACACAGCTATACGACTTGCTTAATATTATAGAAATAAAAATTATAGAAATATATAAAGACCTTTAAATGATGGCTTATAATAAAATAATTGAAACTGAAACGAAAGAATCCAAGAATTGATAATCAAGTTTACATACTTAAAATATTATGCATTTTAAATTATTTATGTATTTCTATAATTTAAATAATATTGGTATAATTTTAAGCAGATATCTACGTAATTGTGAGTTATAGGACAATGGAGTTTAAAGTAGGTGATAATGGATCACAATAGAAGATAATACCAAAGGATGACAGGACCAAGGCTGGAAGGCAGTAAGATAGTCCATATATTGAATCCATCGTGAGTGACATAGCCCACGCCGCCGGCCGCCGGCGTCGCCGCGGACGCGCCCGTTACATCCTACTAACTGCTTTACGTATTTTATTGCTACTGACGTTTGTGACTTATGACGAGATTCAGAATCACGATCTAACATCATTGTAAGTAAACATTAAAGCTGCGCAATTTATAATCATAAGTACATAAATAAATATTACTTCGATACGTATAAGTAAATATTAAACAATGTAATTAGAGTCCGCTCCGTATAAAAGGTAAATGCAGACTTTGAGCAATGAAATGCGTAGTCGTATAACGTTACATTTTATAGAGAGATTTCGAGTTACTTAAACATAATTGAGGGACAATAACGAGTGTATAATTAATGGAATGACAATATTTGCGAAGGGCTCACTCAGCCCGACGCGATTTCTCAATTAGGAGAAAACTATAAAATACAATACGTAAAATATATAAAAATACGTAAATAGCATTACCTTACATAATTAAAATTCGATTCTTATCTGCAAGACTTGTGACATAAAAAGAACTATAATAAAGATTCTACAACTAATATCATTAAGTACTCTAAATTATGTCATAATATGGCAGTTAATCGAAACGTCCGCACTAGGCACATCTCTTATCATAACATCTTGGGCGACTTTGTCTGCAACCAATCTTCAGGATACAGAACCTGGTTCTGAATTTTGAATTAATCGGTGGAAATAACTAAATAATAAAAATAATTTCTGTAATACAATCTGATGATATAGTATAGATAAGTACTTGTATTAATGAAATTTATAAGGGAATAGAACAAATAATTGATTTGCAGCAATGTCTTTATAAATAACGATTTCATTGGGCATGAAATTATATAAACAAATCATTTAATTAAGACAATAAAACACAAAAATTAAAATAATTAAACGTTAAAAATATATGTTGCAGGCGATACGTTCTCGCTCAGAAAACTATTCACAATCAGTATCATATTGTCATGGCCCGATCACTTACGTATCGAAATCATATAAAGTAACAAAATTTATTATTATTACACATCTAAAATTGTACACAAACCACTCCCGTCGATGAAAATAAAATGTTAATGTTGTTCGTTCATCAGAATGAACGATTTTGTGACTACGTTAAAATGACTAATGCTGGTATCGATCCTTATATCGAATGGTGGCCGAATCTCATTTGAAATTATAATTCGCGTTTATTGCTTCCATTTTATTATTTCATTAGAATCGCGAAATATTTTGGTGATTAATTCGGACTAATATGAGTAACGACCTACAACATTAAATACTTAATTAGTTGTTAATAAATGGAAGTGATTGCGTTATCGGACTTGTCATTAATGAAAATAACGAACATTGGCTTCGTCTTAAAACTAATATCAACTTTTCTAAATTGAATGAATTGAGCGAGCTTATAAAGCAAACTTACGATAATAAAACTTAACAAAGTGGATGGCATTTAATTTGACTTAACTCACTTACATTTAGATAAAACGTAATAAAATTATGACAAAGGCACTTTATGCTTTTTACTCACTGTAGATAAAATATCTACAATCATTTGTGACAAGAATTTCTTACTTTATCATCATGGCAAGAATTAAAGGTACCTGTTGAAACGATAACTACATAAATCTAGTACGATAATCGAGTGAATGGCACACACGCTTAATTCAGCAGCAGATCATTAGTCCTTTACAAGATATGCATCGTCATATACGTAAGAGAATCGTTTCCTGTTATTTATAGTAAAAGAATCCAATTTTCATGCTACTAAACACATAATCTTATTTGCCATCACCATACCGCCGTATAACGCTTATAAGGCACTAAAGAAGTTATATACAACATGGTCTCTCTGTTGGCTACCGTCCGTTAAACGACAACCAAGTTTGTGACATTCGGTTTCATCAAAACAATATCTTGTTGATGATTCCCTTAATAGTAAATTTCAATCTGAGATCGACACTTTTTGAGACAACCTTATCCATAAATAAAACGAGTGTGAGGTGAAGATGTCTGAAAATTCTAAAATTTCGATGTTCGCTACGGAATACCAATGAGTACCTACAAGAAAGATTTGACGGTGTACGTAACGACAAACGCACTTGTGTGGGACGCAGCGAACTTGGAAGAACAGGTAGAGGGCGCGAGCGTGCTAGTGCTCCAGCGACAGTTCCACGAAGGTGATATCGTACAGCGGCTCGTCCTCGCTGGCGCCCGCCGGCCGCACTTCCAGCAGGAACAGATCCTCATTACAATAGTACGCCAGCATCTCGTCGTCAATTTTGGCCGTAATCCTAAAATAATTACATTACAATGATTATTTTGAACAACATTCGATTAGATAAATATTAGAGTTGAAAATTATTTGTGCATTATTTTATTAATAGAATGTCAGGAACTCGGTAATGCAAATGCTCTTCCATAATAGGTGGGAGTAGGTGATGAGATTCTGTTACGAAGCGTATTACTCAGGGAAAGCGTTGTGAAGTTAGTGGCGCGCCCTCCGAACAAGCGAGGTCATATTAACGCGAGGCGGCCGGTTCGTACAAACTGCTAACAGAACTATCGGAGGCCAATGAAACCACTTACCCTTTCTTGTTCTTTCGATAAAGATTATTAATTGCCGAACTTGAAATTTTGTACTTATTCTCAATCTGAAAATGAGCAAAAAAAGAAAAATTACAATGGGCCTTTGCTTTTTAAACCGAGACGTCTCGTCTTGACGGATCGAACTAAATAACCGGTCTAGTGGTTTACTAGGACAGCAGTCGGAGAATCGCGAATACTAGGGATCGTCCAGTGCAGCGGCCGGCCGCGCGGGTGTTAATTACAACATGCAGTTATGATGATCGTGTGTATATATTAGACGGGGTTATAAAGCGCCACATCGGTTACGGCGCGCCCCGGGCGGCGGCCGCGCAGGCTGCCGGCGCCCGCGGCGCGGACGAAGCGTCTCGATTTCTTTCGTTTACGTCAATTCAAACATCACAAAATATCTCCCTCATAAACGAACATCGATGCAACGAGAAACCGAGAAAACGTAAAGTCCATCTCGCTCGCTCGTAGTCTGCGGTTAGCCGACATCACCAAGGTTATTCTCGTGCTCGCCGCGAGGCGGCGTCCTTGATACGTTACTTTGACTCGGACGGTCAATGTGACGTGCCAAGAGTGCGGTGCGGGGAGGTGCGACTTACAGCGTGCAGCAGCCCCTGCGTGGTGGGCGGCGCCACGTGCAGCGGCGTGTACACGTCGTCGGTGTCCTGGCGCACGTACAGCATGACGCGCTCGCTCAGCGGCGGCGTCGATGGGCGCGCGCGTTTGCCCAGCACGCCTTCCAGCTCCAGCGAGTCTTTACGGTCGCTGTACGGGGACAGCCCGCCCACGTCTGATCGATACCTGCAATACCAAAACGTTGTGTTATCGTCAAGTTACGTTGTTCGTAGATACATTTCTTTTTTTACCATAACAAACTTTGCCGGGGAAGTCATATTTACTAAATTTTTAGATTGCTATGTTAATTTAGGATGGAGAAGAAAGAAGTTAATCTTTCCCTTAAATACTAGTTTTAAGGGACCGAATTATATTATAGCAATATTTGTGGTTGCCGGCTTACTTAGATATGTGGCGACCATCTTAATCCTCGGGAGTAGCGACGCATCTGTAGGCCTTCAGGTAGAACTCCTGTTTATATGAAGTTTCTTACAGATGTCCATGGGCTGCGGTAACCACTAGATGGACTAGAAGCTCGTTTCCTACGTTAATCGGTTAAAAATAATAAAGTGATATCTTTAAAGATATGATGACTTACGCTGGCGCATCTGGTGGGAAGTGATTATGGAATTTCAGTGCTGGCGCTTGAGGTTTTGCGGCGTGCAAGAGGAATGGAGAAGCACCCTTCAGGTGTGCTTCCGCTATCGCCGACTCGTCGTGGCCATAGAACCCTTGAATATCCATTCCAGTCAATTTATCAATGTCCTCCGCTGGGCTGAATAGTACCGGTGGCTTCGTTAAATCCGCCATTGAGTAAAACTCGCTGCGTTCCGTTACAGGATGGTAGATCTCGTCTAACTTCTTTCTATTTGTGGCCGACATTTTTCTCTTCGCCGCCCTCCTCTCTTCATCTCTTGTCTTTCTTTCCGCTCCCTGCAATTGAATTAATTTTAAATAATAATATAGAAAAGTACATAATACCTGAGTTGAGGAACGTTTTAAAATGATAAAAAATCTCACCTTATCACAAAACACTTTAATTTGACAATATCCCCTATGATATACTTGAGTGTCGCGAGGATCTTCAAAGGTATCGATTTGAATGTGCAGCGGTAAACCCTGTAAAATTAATATTAATAAATTATATTATATTACACCCAAAATAAAGTATCATAACATAAAACAGTATAATATATTTGTAACACAACATACACATTTTAAGTACCAACAACTGGTTTCAAAATAAAGTATAATTCGTTGTTCCTACAGCGTATACGCTGGCAACAGTGTAAACAAATTATCGGTCGATTTCATGGTTTAAAATCTTCGCTTGTCTTAGCGTTAGGTATAGCAAAAAAAACGCAGTTATAATAAACGTTCATAGGGATAATGACGTAAAATTTACGAATAAGGAAAAATATGCACGTGTCTGAATCGAATCGCGTTAAAACGTCTTAATTGCGTCGGTTCGAGGTCGGCGATGCGACGGCGTCACTGCGCATGGGATAGGTAATTGAGAGGCTGATAGGGGACTGGTTCGATATCAAACGTGGGTTGTGGTACAAGCAACGGGCGCGGGACTGCCGCCCGGACGCAGGAGTAGCACTCGCCAGCGCCTGACGCTTGTACCGACGCAAACTATAGTTATCGGAGCGCCTCCGGTGACAACGCGGTTACCGACCCCATGCCTTGATGTCGACGCATCGTAACTTTAATTTACATGCCTTCAGTGTGGTACGCTTAATTATCATTTTGCAGTATAAAATTAATAATATTATATTCTTATTTTACCGATATATTGACATCAAACTTAGAAACATTGTCATTATTGAAATATTTTTTATAATTCTGTATTAAGACATAAACACAAACTAACTTGTTGTTATTATAACGTTTATTTATTATAATGCGGTATAAATGCATATTACGTTAGCTTTATTCTCATTCAATAATAATTATATACATATTTAATGTTATGAATTTATTCCTTAGGCAATGTAATTGCACCTACAGCTGTTGGTTACTACCAGTATACATATGTTTATGAATACAAATTTAATTAAGATAAATCTTACTAACCTTTACACCCTTTTGACTACTGAAGTCTGTACTTAAACACTGCACGGCAATATTTATCTGGAAAAGATCGAAAATCAATTAATAACGGCAACAACACACCATCTTACCATAAACAATATCGATTTATACAAATATGTATATCTAAATTATATCCACGGGGATTATTTATATCGACGAGCTCCCGTGCACTGTATTTTGATTTTCATAAAGATTCATATCCTGAATACTTCGGTATCCTGTAAGTCCTTACTGATTAAAGTGTACTTAATCAAAGTTAACTTAGTTGTTTCCAAGATTAGTCCGTAAAGACAAAAATAATCATACTCTTTAAACTCTTTTTTATTTACAACGATAGCGTGTAAATAAATAATCATAGATCGGATAAACTCAAAAAGGCAGTTATTATGTAATTAACGAATGGTCCTTGTTTTGTTTATTTGTATAGAGAGTGTATAGTTAACACGGTAAGAAATTAAATAAAATGAATAAAATTCTCGTAGCACTCGTGTAAAGTTTTTGCGTGGAGCTCGGCGAGAGGGCGGCGGTGGACGCTGGTCGCTCATTACCGCGGTCTATGTAAATAACCCCCTCGCATTTTTATTCGAGCCGACATTGCCTGTGCCACCGATCACTGTCAGAACATATATTACCGCAAACAACTCACATCCGTTACGGTTTACAGGCCAATAGCAATGATTATAGATCCGATGACGCACTTCAAATATTAAACATATCCTAAAAAATAAATACTTAATAGAGTACGAAATACTAAGAATCATAACAAGAAATGGATTAGGTACATGAAGATATATGCAAATTATTATATTGTGAACAGAATCAATGAGTACGTCGTGTATGTTTATCGAAGTAGAACTACGCCTTCGTTCGAAACTACATTTCAAAGTTTAGTACAGGTTCAAAGGAATCGTATTGAATAGTCTTTATCATGTCTATTAATATTATCGATGAATAAGTACAATAACCTACATATAAACATTTAGTACTGTAATTTAGCTTTATGCTTAAAATAATGTATCGAAAAATAATACAATTTAACACTGCACAATTGATAGGTATATACTTAGTATGAATCTAGTTATTAATATTAACTTTCCAAAGCATTACAAATCTATTTGTAATTTTACCTCCATTCTATATTATATTTCTTTATACAGAAGCCTATCTCGTATAGGACCCACCTATCAAGTGTATACTAATCTATTTGCATGATGAAAATTCACCTACCTAGTACTAGAATATTGCGAACAGTGCCTATAAGGGAGGTAAAGTAATTATCGCGAGGACATAATAAACTCGGGTTGGCAAGGAACGCAGTCAATCTCATCAGACGTTTTTGTGAGAAAGATGGGCACCAGGGTGTCAACAGACTCAAGATTACAAAATAAAAGACTATATGTGTTAATAATTGTATGCATTAGACGTAATAGATTTGCGACCGAATTAAACTTAGGATTAATTGTAAATATGTACGTAAAAAGTGATCGATTAATTGCTCCCTTTCACGCGTTTATGAAATCCATGTTTTGTTGAAATGTAACACGGATAGCGCGCATAAACCGATATTAATATGTAGGTAACACAATACTTGTTGTCGGCGGACGCTTTGATATGGCTGTAGTTGGCTCCCAGCGGGCCCGAACGACAGAAGATTTTTTTGCTTCATTTGTTAAAGGCTTTCGGCCAAATAAGGTTGCGGGACTTTATTTAATTACCCCTTAATATATGTGTAATAAAATCATGAACTGAGTTTTAATTTATAAAATAATGAGCATCGTGCAAGTCCCATTATAATGTTCGTTTTAAATAATTAAGCCTATATATGACATAATTGTCAGCAATGTTATCAATGATTTTTATCTGGAGCGTTTTAATATGTATATGCAAATGTTGTAGAGTAAGAGACAATTATTCATTATAGGACGAATTTAAATAGGCTGCTTTAATATAATCTAAAGGCGATATGAAAGATAAATTATTATATGAAAATTTTATTTTTAGATACCTTATTGATATAATAGATCTTTACCTATTTGATCCGGTTTAACCCGTACCTGTCTATAAACAACTGCAATTTTGAAAGATTCTGGAAAAGTAATTTTGAAAGATTCAAGTAAATGTATCCTCTCTACCATTGCCTGTATCTACACGAACACTATCGAAGTAAGCTAGAAGCAGCAGGTACGCGGCTCTTATCCACGAAAAGCTTTATCCCTTGTCGACATCCATGTTCTGAAGTGATGATTTGGAATGATTAGGATTTACACAGGAATTATGTAACTTGTTTATGTTTACTCACTTTAGCGGCGCTCTCCAGCGGATTCCAGTA
>DWTU01002711.1:0-11166 GCA_018251515.1 Cecropterus confusis | reverse complement strand
GTACTGTGTACATTTACAATTTTTAATATAATTAATTTATAATTAATATGATTTTAATGATAGGTATTAAAGATCCGTTTGAGATCTACCTAAAAAGTAATGAATTCGGATACAGATCTTTTTCATGCCTCGGATATCCGCGGATACGGATCTCCGGCACATCACAACTTCAGGACAGAACACAGCAACATTTAACAATGCTATGAGGCAGAAATAGGGCAGTGGTGTGTTTGGAGCTGGAGTTTAAAGGGATAAATAAGACACTTATAGGCTTCCTAGTCCTCAGAAGTAGTAAGGACTTATGACTGATTGCTATCAAATCTTGGAACAATCCATTATTGTCCCACTGCTGGGCACATGCCTTCTCTCAGAATGAGAGTTTCAGGCCATAGTCTACCACGTTGGCCAAGAGCGAATTGGTAGCCTTCACACACCTTTGAGAACTTTTTTAAGAACTCTCAAGTGTGCAGATTTCCTCACGATGTTTTCCTTCATGGTAAAGCGGTGATAATTAATTTCTAATACGCACATAATTTTAGCAAAATTAGTGGCGCATGCCTGGATTTCGAACCTCGGACCCTCATTGAGAGGCCGAGTTTCAACCATTCGGTTATCACTGCTCATGCATGCGTCTTTGACTGAACTGCATGCTTATTTGATACTTTTGTATAGTAAGCAAAGCTACAATTTTACCTTAAAAGCAAGAAATAAAACAAAACTTCTTCAACAAAAACCTTTATTACCTTAACCTAAAACCAAAATAAATTACAAATAAACCTAATCATTGTGCTCATGTTGGGCTTCAGATTCTCTCCAATTATTCTGAACCATCTCTACAATCATCTTCCACCATTTTGACTCCATGAAATAGTACACTGAACACACTATGATGAAGAGCCAGGACAATATGAGTAGGTAGTCCAGATCTTTCTCTGGCATGCTCGAAACAGGGCCAGCAAAGTCCTTTGACAGAACAAGGAGACTTACAGGATTCTGGCCTGTTATTGCATGTACAAATTTACTGAACGAGTGTATGTTATATTCTGTGCCGTTAAATTTTCCAACTGGTCGCCCGCTGTGAAACATTTTCAAAGTGGGAACACCGACTATACCATACTGGGCGTTGATACCATGATACATCAATGCATCTAAGGCGACCATCTTGATATTGGGGTAGGATCTCGCCAGCGCATTGAAATACGGCGCGGCGTGAGCGCTAAAAGGGCAGGCCCTAGCATAAAACAGGACTAGGACGCAATCAGATTCAATATCTCGGCTCGTGACCTCGGGTTTGACCTGCAGTATCTTTCCCAGCGTCGTCGCGTTTATGATCTCCACTGACGGCTTGGCCTCTCCTTCGTACACGATCTCCTTGCATTTCACTAGCTTTTTGGTTTCATTTAACGTCGATGTTCTGTTCTCTGCTGTTACATTCGCCGAGGTGACGTGGTTGTACAGGTTGGTCAATGTCTTGTTAACGTCAGACACTACGTTGGATAGCAGAGACTCAGACTCGTCGACGTTGGGAATATCATTGTCGTCGTCCTTCTGAGACACTAAAGGACCCAGTGAGTCCAACACCTCTTGTACGTCAACATCAAACTGAGTTGTGACTGTTGAAACACCTGAAATACAAAAAATATATATGAAACAAAATACGGCCGAAAGAGTGTAAGTTGAATAATGCTACTTTCTATAAAACTCGAAGTTATAAAGTAATTACAATCGTATCAACTTACATATGATTATTAAGACACCAATACATACATTCGTATTGTGAAAAATCATAATAATATTTTGAGTTTGCTTTAAATTGTAGCCTTACTCTTTACAAAAAGCACAAAAATGTAAAATACAGAATCAATTCAATAACAAATATTCAGAATCCAGCTATCTGACAGATGTTATTGTCAACTAAAATGACATTTGTCGCAAGTTCAAAAATAAAAGAAACATTTAACCAACATTAAAACAAAGTTATCTTCATACTATGATCAATATTTCAAACACACAATTATCTTCATTCCAGTTATACAGAATGCTGTATAACTGGAATGAAGATAATTGTATTAAATTGACACATAAACGAAATAAATATTTGTTTTTTTTAAACTTAGAAAATAATATGTTTTACAGTATCATACTGTTGTACTACATACAATATTTTAAGCATAATTTGATCCGAAACACAAATCATAACATCCTGGAGTGGATTTCTAGCAGATCAATATTATGACTTTCTTATAAATTACTTTATTTATAAAACAACAAAGTGAGCACAGCACACACTTCTGCACCCATTACAAAAATTTGCTGTTAAGTTAATACATGTATATTGTTGCTTCATTCATAGCAATTCTAATGCAAACGCATCACAAGTGACGAATTTTCTTACTATACTATTGTTTTTTTTAACAATTTAAAGAATGCCACTCCCGAGGACTAGTACGGTCGCCTCATATGAAAGTGAGCCAGCAAGCACATCCTTCCTGCGAAACCAAAGAACGCTAAAAATAGGTGCGGCGGTGGTCTCTGCTCAGTTGAACCCTATACACACAATTGTACCTGTCATAGTAGCAGTAAAATAATAATATGATAGAAATAGAATAAAAAATATATGTATAGATTTAATTTAATCAATTTTAAGTACTAAAGGAATAAAACGATTTAGTTCCTAATTTAGCGTCAATTAGTGTACTATATGTATCCCATCGAAATCAGAATATAAGAATTCCTTTGCAGGATCTCCTCAGGATACGAATGTGTTGAGTATACCATCCTCGATACTGCCAACAAATTTTTGACGACGAATACAAAATGAAATAAAGAACACATATTGTGATATTTCCAAGGCCGGACCTAGGGAGGGGCAAACCGGAGCCTATGCCCCGCGCGGCAAATTCAAACGCAAATTTTGCAAATGGTATGGTAGAAATTAATTTAAAGGGGCGGGGGCGGCATTTTTCAGTTTTTTGCCCCCCTAAAAAAATAAAGATCCGGGGCTGTATTTGTACAACAGTTTTTGTTTGTTCGTGCTATTAAATTCAATTGTAAACGATAACAATAAGTGTCTTGAGTATTTCTAACAATCAATCTTTATATGATTGAGTGTCACTATTGCGCCATGACTGCCCTTAGATAATCATGTCGTGTTCTTGATAGATATTTCTACTATCCCAATTGAGGTAATTTATCATTCTTCTATGTTACAACACGAATTCAACGCTCAACACGTGTTCTACGTAATTGGTATGAATCATTTATAAGTAGATACGGTAACTTTGTATAATATTTTATTAAGTGCTTTCAAACAATAGTCATCAAGAGATTTAAGAAAGGGAAAACTTAATTACTTTGTAATAGTTAACACGCCAAAAGTTTAACTGGGAAGGTGAAAGTTAAAAAATACATGTATTACATATGTAAAATTAGAGTTACAAGATGAAGTAGATGATAATGTTTTCAAAGTCGTCAATGATTATGTGTGTCGTAACGGTAGACGATTCGATCCCGAGATACCAAGTCTCGAGATCTTAAGATCAAGAAGACATCCAAATGATTAATTTCTACTGTTCTGGGTCTGGACGTTTGGGATGTAAATAATTGTGCGTGTATGTCACTATACAGATAATATCATAATCAACCCCTTATTGTTCCATTGTTGAGCACGGTTCTCCTCTAAAAAATGAGAGTTTAAAGTTCACTGCACTGGCCTAGACTTCCCATACCTTTGAGAACTCTTTTTTGACAACTCTCAGGTGTGTATTTTTCCTCACGATGTTTTTCTTCACCGTAAATCAGTGATAATTATTTCTAATACACACATAATTTTAGAATAATCAGTCATGCATGGGATTTGAACCGCGGACTCTCTATTGAGAGGCCGATTTTCAATTATTAGGCTATCACTTGTGTACATAAAAGATAATATTCAATTCATAATTTACTCACTCACTTGTTCATTCACGTTAATACTTTCGCTTACTAGAGAATTCAATGTCCAATAATCTTCACATACTATATACTTTGTTTTCTTCCAATTCATTGCAATTGTCCTCATGTGCATTGTCCTAATTTACAATTAACACAATTATCGAACTTGTACCCAATCAATCGTACAATAATAAATTGATTGTCTAGTACAAGATCTACGTCATATCTGAATGATATGACATAAATGATAAATTAATTCAATTTCCTTCTTATAATTAAGTATCAGACAAACCTGAATACTTATCTATTTGTTCATTTAATATACATTTTATCATGATTTAACAAGATTATTATCATTATTGTATTCAACATCAACACTGGATCTATCAGTCATTTTATAGGTGGGCCATATTTTCAGACTTAATTGGATATAACGATGCATAATATAGATAAATTAATAATCCATATTTAAGTTTTAATAGTAGAATGGCGCCTAGGAAGTAAGAAAATACGGGCTCAACTACTTATTTAGTGGTAGGTGTTCTAGGTGGTAGAACCAGTGTACTTCAGCCGGGGAATACCACTGCCACACCTATTTCTAGCGTGAAGCAGTTTTTGCGTTTCGGTGGATCCTTCCACTAATTATACGTTGCCGGCTTATTTTTATGTGAAGCGACCATCTTAGTCCTCGGGAGTGACAACGTATCTGTGACCGACAAATAGAGCCCCTGTTCTATATGAAGTTACTCACAGATCTCCATGGACGGCAGTAACCATTTACATAAGATAAAAAAAGGTTAAATGTTATGTTATGTGAAACTGGAAACAATAAGCATGTGTAGTTAAATTTCATGACCTCGTTTTAAAAGCGAGCGAGCGATTAACACACATCCTTTCACCCCATAAACTTTCTCATTTTTAATACTTTTTGGTATATGCCCAGAAGTTAGAAAATAAAATATAGGCTCATATATACATAATTATAGTGATAACTTCCTTTGCTTTTCGAGTTGTAGATACCTACTTAGTAATTACATCACTCTAAGCATTTCTTCTTTTATACATTCTAATGGATACAAATGATACACTTTGTATGCAATACCTATAACAATTGCTAAACACTTCTTGTGACAAGCAAAACGGCTTCGCATTGAAATGATCATCGTTATTTAAATCAATGATATCATGCAGAACATGTGTAGAGTATAAACATTATGCATTAATAGAACTACTTTGAACAGCTTGCAAATACAATAATTTACCATCATTTAAATTCTCCTGTCAGATATTATCATCATAACGCAATGTAATCATTTATGCAATTCCTGGCAAAGACGAATAATTATTCATAGAATAAGTAAATTATACTTTTCTTCCATTTATTTTATCATTATTGAATTGCAAAATTGTAGTTGATAAGAAACTGACTTAAAATTGCGTAACACACGAG
This sequence comes from Cecropterus confusis, assembly GCA_018251515.1. NCBI lineage: Eukaryota > Metazoa > Arthropoda > Insecta > Lepidoptera > Hesperiidae > Cecropterus > Cecropterus confusis. The sequence goes on along the minus strand of DWTU01002711.1, from coordinate 5,783 downwards.
TAGTTGTTATGACGTATTAAACTTACAAATTACTCTACGGTACTACTATATGTAGTCTATGCAAAACGTTTTGTCATTTGAATGTCTACATATTTTTCACTCTACAAGCCTGAAAATATTTTTTTTAAATTAGTCTAATAAGTCTGAAAATATACACAATAAATGTAAAATACAATTTTATCGTTACTCGGTATGAAAACAAACAAAAACATTTTGAACTAGTACCAATAGTTATTTTACATAAACGGAATAGGAAGAAATTTGAAGTTAGATAATGTGATATTATTATATTAAAGGAACATATAATTTATATATCAACTTTATCAAATTACTTGGAAAAATGGTTTTAAAACAATCGTCTACTTGTACAGATTATTATAATACGCTTGAAACTATTCAAAAATAAATTAAGAACTATAATACTATTAAATTGCAAAAATGTACCTACATGTAAACCTAGTAAATAAACATACAAACATTTCGTCAACATATGGTTTATTAGATTACTCCACATGTATTTACCTACTATTACACGATGCCATCATTTCCGAACGCCATAAAGTAAAAGAGGTGTTTAATGACATGTTCATAGTTTTCGTTAAAAATACACCCAATATTTTATGTATCCAATTTGTTCTAGGAAGTCTCCGAGCTCGCCAAGCTGACATCGATATCAACAGGTTGGTGAGTGACGCACAAGGCTTGGCATTCATCGGCTGATCAGCTTACAACTCGTCGCTTGTCCTAAAGCTTTTAACAATAACATACCTAACACACTCATAGTATATAACAAAGAATTCTAACAATGACTTTAAGTGATAAAAGATGAACTAAAAAGTGCGTAATCATTTCCGTCCGTAAAGTAGCATAGTTTTGGGTTCGTCCACGCTTATAGATAGGTATTCTAATAGTCTTTATTAGATTCGTTTTTTTAACACCGATAGCTGACTCCACCAGTATTCTTACTTTGGTGTTATACTAACTGTGTAATTTGTAATTTGAAGGTGGTGGAACTCTTTCTGGTTCGACTCCAGAAGCAATACCGCCACACCTATTTCAGCTAATAAAACTGTTAGAAATAAATATTTTGTCTGTTATAAAGTTTATCATTCTTGTATGCTATTCTGTTATTTTACGGAATAAACTTAATTTTAAAGTATTAAGGGTGTGGTAAGGGAGGTATACTTTTCCGAGGCATTCCATCTTAGTCCTCAGGGGTAGCAATGCATCTACTAATTGAGACTTTCATCTAACCTTTCGTTGATTACAGATGTCCATGGGCGACAGTAGCCACTTACCACCATATAGGCTGCATGCTCGTTTGCTTGCTCAAAAAAATCAATGAGGCGTTCCAACTTTGTTATAATGATAGCTCAGGTCTACCTGTATTGTAAACGTCAATTTCCTCAGGGTTATGGGTCCTCGTATTTCTGAAATTATGCCATGTGATGGATGATCTTGAATACTGGCATTTAGAGGAGAAGACATAAATCCGCCACTGTTTTGCATACTTCGTATTTGTTTACTTAATGTAACATGGTTATTGTCAATAGAATTAAATTGCTTGCAGATACGTCGTTAAATACTGATGGTGTCTTGTAGCTCACACCTTATTGTCCCCTTTCTTATTTCTTTACATCATTCGAACCGTTTAGAACAATGTCATTAACTCATTACTCAAAATGTCATATGATGTAGGATGTGACACTTTACATGTCCCTACTAGCCAACAACAGAATACCAAAAAGGAAACAAAGTCATTTTTTCTTACATATTTCTTTATTATTTTAACACTCCGGAAACTAAACCTATTTTCATATATTTAGGTTTCAATAATTCATGAATTTCACTCTTTGCATGAATTTCAATTTTTTGCGTAAAAAAATATAAACCGAGCATGAAGAAGCGGAAGTTAGTTAGGCAATAAAATTAAGTTGGGAAAGAAATATTGATCGCTAGGAAAAGTAAAGAGGAGCTAGGTATCGCAAGAATAGAAACATTTACGTCATGCTTGCCTGTATTTTCACCTAATTCAATTTCGATAAATATAAACACATTCAAAATTTACGACGTTTCTTGTTTTGAGTGGGAACAGCCGGTCGTGTTTTCAAATCCAACATTTGTTGCTGATAAAACCGATGTTGCTTGAGCAGTTTACTTTAAGATGTTACAAGAACGACATTTTTATATATTATCCATTACAGCAATACCTAAATAATGTATAAACGAGTGTTCGTCAATCTTTTAATTAATAATCTTAAAATTAATTACTGAGTATGCTTATGTTTGGATCACGTTTTTCGATAAAATGTGATGATTAACGAATAATTTAGCAAATCACAAAACAGTTACTGCCGCTCAAGGAAATCTTTGGTCAACTCCTTATAGAACAGTTTCTGTCTGAAGCTGTTCACAGATGCGTTACTACTTCCGAGGACTAAAATGGTCACTTCATATGTAACTCAACTGGCACCTACACGGTTCCACCGAAATGTAAAACTACTTCACATTGAAATAAGTTGTAGCGGCCAGCGGGCCTTCTCGGTCGAATCATATCGGTCTACTGAGTGTCATCTTTATTCAATTTCGTTTAATTGGTATGATCATCCAACTACCTACCATCACCTGATACATTTGGGAAAATGTCTCTTTATTTTCGTGGGTTTACTTATGTACAGGTACACGAATAAGCTCAACATTTACAACCTTCACATTGCGCAGTAGGCATAAAATTTTTACTCTTAAATTATGTTAATAACTTATTTTAACCCTTCATTTTGCAGATTGCGAAAATTACCGAACGAGGGTAATCATTTCTACTCTTCACCAAATTTTAGTCCTGCTCGCCGATCTATAGATTACGAACAAATTAGACGAAGCAATGATTATGATGATAGTAGCAGCGGGCTACCCCACCCGCCACCGCCACTGCACTATTTTCATCCCCTACCGATCTCCTACCCGAAAAACACGATCAACATCAACCAGCCGAGGGAAGACCCAAAGCTTTACTACCAATCTGAAGCTTATCTTAAGAAAATTAACTACAAAAACATCAATCACGAGGTAGCCGAGGTGTATCCTGGCAGGGAAGTTGTGAGGGCCAGTGAATATGAAGGGCCTCGAATGTTTCAACGCAAAATCAGAAGAGAGGAGAATCGGATTTACTCAGGTTTTAACTTTTATAATTTTTCTATTGTCGTGAAACTCGGCTGGGATTTTGTTGTTCTAATCAAGAAACTGCCACTAGTGAAACGGTTAACGGTTTCCTAATTAGAAGAACACATTGCAAGTTGCGATTTGTAAATAAGTTGTTAATATTTTAGTCTAATGTTAACCAAAGCGGTTTACTCAAAATATCACGTTTCTTTATTTAAAAACTCTCCATTTTGTTCCAGGGCATGATAAATGCATTCGATGTCCCCGTGATAGGACCTTAGTCGCGAAAGCGGGGTCGGATAAAGTGATCCTACAAACGCCACGCCTGGTCACCTGTTCGGGACACAGACCTTCTAGGAACGTGAAGCTCGTTCAAATGTACGGACCCACAATCGGCTCTCTACTTTCAGGGGGCTCCCATATCGTCATTGGTCGGATTACGTACAATGATGAAGTAAGATTTTTCTCTAAACTAATTTATTGGTACTGGTTTACAATAACTGTCGCTAAATAACATTTGTAATGAAATTCAACTCAGATTTTAGTCTTACTACCTGATCTCGACCTATATTTTATTACGGGTTGTTCAGGCTGGTGGCAGTTAGCACTGGCCCAGCTGCTGGCGGCATACCCTGAGTGGAATTTGGAGCGCAGCGCTTGCGGCTTTGTCTTGAGAGCCGATTTCTTGCTTCCGTCCATTGTTCGTGTCATGATCAAAAGTAACAGATGGTTACAGGCGGTGTGATGGTTCTACAAATCATCAACATGACGGAGAGGTGCAGGGAGGACGATGCGGCTTTCGCCGAAAGTATTTCTTTAATTGTCTCATGCACCAGCGCAGGAGAATCCAGGGGAATGCAGTTCCAGCCTTTAGGGGCTTACATGTGTAGGTTTCAGTTCATGACAGATGCCTTCTGGGGACGTGGCTTTTGTCAACAGCAGCGCCGATTGACGTTGCCAGTCCGCGAATGTCAATGCTAAGCTAACGTTTCTCGGGACCCGGCAACGCGCGTCCTGATGAACGCCGCAGAGTTTTAGTCGGTAAGAGTCCAACATACCCATTTCGCTCCCCCAAGAGTTATGGCGTCCAAGAAGATTTCTTCGCAATAAAAATAGACTGTTAGCAGAACAATCCGATTTATTCAACGTAACAATTTTAGTATCATAACCGTAAGTAGGTACATAATAAAAGTGATTCATACAAATTCCAGACTCTCCACCTTTGTAAGATGCAAGTACACGTGATTGTTCAGAGCTGTCCCGTTCCAAAATACTTAATTGCACATTGCGACGAAAATGACAAGTCATGCAACTTCACGTGCAAAGACTCGAGGCTCGAACTACAAGGGAAATCGTCGTCTGTTTGCGGCGACGACTTCAACTGGAAAGATGACCTTCCAGTATGTAGAGGTAATGAGCCAATTAGGTACTTAAAATTTTCATGTTACAGTTTCTTACTGATTTTTATACGTTCGGGTGTATGTCTACACAAATGTAATTTACATAAGTGGGTGGTTGCTTGAAAAAAATTAGAAACTCTTAAATATCAATAAATCATAACATCTCTATGGAAACATAAATATGCAAATACAAATGATTTATTCAAGATTAATCTGAGTCATTTCAAAGTTGATTCATTATTGTATTATTTTAAAATAAATAGTAACTACTTCAAACTACTGTTATGATAATAATATGGTAGGTGCATATGGATCTATCATCTATGGACACATTCGCGAACCATCACTTTTGAAAAGATTATGGTAATGTCAAATAAATTACAATTCTCTATGCACCTTTTGTTGTGAACAATCTTTATCCAGTTGTAGTATTACTGTCCAAAGTTTTGCAACTTTTATTTCATTTAAGTGCTGGAGCCAGAACAGTCCAACCGGGAGGTACCGCCACACCTATTCCTAGCATTAAGTAATTCTAGCATTTCGGTGGAAATGTATAAATGCTGTTAGACTTAGGTACCAGACGATCATCTTAGGATCATCTGGTAATGTATGCAGAAAACCATGGACGGCACTTAAAATGCAACTGGATTGTAAATTATAAATAAAAAAGGAAATCATTACGATGGAGTCGTAATTTTTAAACAGGTATTAACAGATACGTAATTTACGCCATTATTTCGAACTGACAATTAATGAAAATGTAACATTAATGGCCAAAAGAAATAAATAATGTGCAATGTTGATCCATGTAGCATAGTTATAGATTAATAAATATCGTGTACGAGTGAATCACTTCCAACATTTTGTATAATAGCGCAAACAGATGCATCGTATGATTCAAGTCCGAGATAGCTGTAGGTGATTTATCATTTCATGTAGAAATACCCCACACGAAGTTAATAGTGACGTAATAAGTATTAAATGCAATTAAATTTTACTGTTGGTATATAAAACACATTATGCTTTGCAAATGAAAAATATAAGGTAAATATAAATAGGTTTGTGCTTTTTATATTTTTATCTACCTTATATTTTCCCGATTGTGTAGGAACTAAATATTAGCTTAAATAAAACACGCATAAGTGATATTTTGATTTTAGACTGATATTATCGCGGAATTGATACATTATAATATGTTACGGGTACTCACGATGTGTGGTTTTA
>DWTU01002710.1:0-11166 GCA_018251515.1 Cecropterus confusis | reverse complement strand
AAACTTAGTTTACACATTAATCATTACATACATTTCTAACACACCCTAATGGATGTGCAATCAAAGCAATAGCTAATATGCATAGCTAATAAAATAGCTAATAAAAGCCCGTTGATAGTAGGTGCCCGTTGATAGTCTTACATTTTTAACGAAAAAATCAGACTGATTAAAAATAATTGTCTGGACAGGGAAAACCAAGTATGAGAATATTTTTGCGGGTAATATAGATTTTTGTATCATAACATATACCTACCTATTGCAACAAATAATGAATATATTATTTCTAAAGGCGGTTACCGCGTGCAGCACCTTGTATTATATCATTTCTGTTAAAATATATTATTCTAGCACTTGTGTGCCGCTTTTTATATAATAAATTATTTAATTTATGTAATCCTTACCTCGTTTTCAACTTAGTTAATACGAATAGCAGAAATCGTAATGCAAGGAAACAGCATTATGACTTCTCCATACGACTTTGTCTCTCTCTCTTTCTCTTTTCAATTATATACTAGTACGTATGTTTAGTCGATGTGTGTGGCCAACTTTGAAACTCGCAACAGAAATAGCAAATGCTGTGTAAAAACAAAAATAATATAATTCATATGAAAGCAATCATATATCAAAGCTAAGAATGCCATCGCACTGCAGTCACGTGCATTATTGTTGCAACATTTGCAACACGACCTTCCGACCCGCAATTCAAATCTTATTTTTGTGTGGTGAAGATCATCGAATTAACATTATCATATTTTAGTGCGAGAAGCGAAGTTTCTTCATATGTGTGGATTTCATTATTGAGTAAAATAGTAATATATACATTATAACAACTCTTCAACCTCCTTTCATGTTTGTTTATTGATAAATACTATTTTAATAATATTAAACTAAAGGCCACGTCGCTATAACCTCGATTATTTGAAAATATTAAAGTTGTTTGCAATGAGATGGAAAGTATACAAACTATTGCTTCTTACGAGCGATTATTTATTTCGTATGACAACGTATTATTAACGAATTTTGAAATTATCTAAAGTGGTAGAACCCATTGTAATTCGACACTGGTAGCATCACCGCCACACTTATTTTGTCTAATGATAGCAATATTATGCATTGCTCGATGCTGTGTTCTGGACTGAAGGGTGTGGTAAGGGTGACACACTTATCTGAGGCGTTCCAACGTTAGTCTTCAGGAGTAGCAACGCATTTGTGACCATTTTTTTTGCTCTCGAGGGGGAAACCTTCAAAAGATACTTGACGCCATGGGTACGACGCCAGGTTATGTGTGATTTTTACCGCACTAAAACTGTCCCAGAGGCCGTCCTTGGCGCTGTGAAGAGGACATCGGTGAGCAAATGATTCGAACTTACGAATTATTCGTTCCGAATCAAATATTGATATTTGATTCGAAACTTGAATCGAATAATTCGCATTCTCGAATTATTTGAAGGTTCCCGAATAATAATTTACAATTAATCGAAATTAGTCGAAAGGCGCGAATTATTTTATTATTCGCAAATATTCGAGGGTATTTTTCTTTTAAAATGAAGCAGTCGAATTTTACTGATTCAACCACGGAATGAGAAATAATAGAAAATCCATTGATATTCTAATAATTCGCAAATTGTTAGTATTATTCGATTACTTTTCGAATTATTCGTTATTTTTCGAATTATTCATCAAATTTCGAATAGTTTGAAATTTCGAATTATTTGATTCGAATTTGAATCGAATATTAATATTCGGTTCGATTCGAACTATATTCACACACGCCTCGGCCGGGACACAGTCGGAGGTCTCTTGCCCTATCGGGCTCCACCCAGATGAGCGGCTGGGCCCAAAGCACTGTCTAGTCTTTACGACGATATGCGATCACATATACCGTCGAGCTCCCACTCTAGCCGTCTACAACCCCGAAATCCTGATACCGTAGCCCTATTCTGATCCCGGGACTACAGGGACGGACGCATTTGTGACCAAGCTCAGGTAAGACTCTGATCTTATCTGAGGTTGATTACGAATATCCACGGGCGGCAGGAGCCAATCAGATGGGCTGCATGTTCGTTTGCTACTTTATTATTTTACTAGGTGAAAACCCGGCTTCGCTCGGTTGTAATGTGTCTCATACATAATCTTTTACAAAATGTAGGTAGATATTTTAATAATACTCGACAATCCGAATTTTGCGGATTTATGTTGTCGACTGGAAATCTTTATTCTTTTTATGTTTTATTTTTTAGGTAAAGTTTCAATGAAGTCTACCGTACCCCTTGACAATTTTATTAATATAGATTATCTAATTTAACATTATAAAAAAAAAACCACGATTCCGCCATATACACGTTATTTTTTCTGGATTTCGTTGGATTTTTTCTACCTTACGCAAACACCAAGGTACTTGAGCCATCATGAGCAGTGAAAAGTGGGTTTTGAACTGTTAGGTGGTTCCAAAAACAGCTTTAACTTTAGCCCCGAACGGTAGAAATCTAATTTAAAAGACATTTTTTGAATCTTTCGAGAGAGGAAGGGAGGGGCAACTGCTCCCTGTAGAACGAAAAGATTCTGCATAGTCTGAGACTAAGCCATAGAAAGCTGCTGATAATGGACTGGTAACTCAACAATAGTCTTATCGAAGGCTGTCTGTTTGAAAAATTAAGAATGTAATACATAATGGACAACAAATACAAACCTAAAGGATAAATAAAGAGCGCATTGCAGGCGGGTGTTCACTAATAAATTCTCGTCCTAGATATGTAAAAAAATATGATAGTATTCTTAATACAATTATCTATTAAAATACATGATGGCGAATGACCACTGATGCCCAATGGACACCTGTGATCAACCCCAGATAAAGTTAGGATTCTACTTCAAGTCGACCACAGATGCATTGCTCCCCCTGGAAACTATTTTTAAAGGCTTTGGATATATATGTCTTACCACACTCTAAAACTAAAATACAACAGCGCTAAACTCGATGGCTCTGGACCACCTTATGTTCTTTGCCTTATGTTATCCTTATTTTTTTGCAATAATAAATATTTTAATAATGTGTAAAGAAGTAAAAAAGTACATATTTTTCGCTGTGCATATTTGTAATGTACAAGTTGCTTTCGTTTATTAAACTTTAAATGAATCTTATAGGTTCCTATACCCTAATATGACAAATTTCGGTTGGACATCATTATTCCATGATGACGATCATTCCGTGACGTTAATGGTCATGTCTATTATCAGCCGAAATTTAAAAATTTGCTCATTAAACAGTCACTTTGGCTAAGTGATTACTCAGTGGGAGTTTCCACGTTGAAAAAAATAATGAAATAATAGAAATTAGATAATAGGATGCCCACACTAGTCGATTAAATCGGCCTATAAGAATGTGAATTGAATTGTCAACGACGGATTTATATTAAACTCAACCTGATTGACGTCCTCACCATAGAAATTTATAGCCGATTTTGTCCATTATTCATGACATTTTACAGATAGCTGTAAACGGGCTTTTTATAAATTAATTTAAATAGTGTAATAATGGTTGCTATCTTCCCTAGTATCACAAAATGTGCGGATATCGGTATTTGAAAATTGTTTATGGTCATTTGTTGTCAGCTTCATTAGAGATTTTTCAATTTTCTCATAAAAAAAAAATTATGGAATGTCCATATCTATACAATTTTATAAACAATTTAACTAGATCGGCAATGTCAATGGTTGAGGTGGTGTGGAAGCAAATTGCCCAATTCAAGTTTAATCCTAACCGTAGTCAATAGTCGAATTGCCACTTTTTTAATAAGTCCTATAATCCTTAATCTATTTCATAATCAATATTGATTGTATAGATTTAATAATTAGGTTTTTATTCAACCGATAAAAAAGTGTCGGCCATAATGCTTTATAGATAATAAGAAATAATGTGAATTTCAATATCATCCTCGATCTTTATGAATTTATATATTTCGATTGCGTAGGTGAAGTATTGTTAGAAATAAATGATTTATCGGTTACGATTTAACTGTCGGGTAGGTCATTACTCTCATACTGCTTTTTTCGTTTCAACACTTGTCTGGTTGATGCGAAGACTCGTGCCTACGAGAAAAACGCGACTCGAGAAATAGCAGCAAATTGTCTTCAAATTAGATCAGACCGACAGGTCAACGGTCATAATAGTGCAAACAGCAAAACAAGTTGGTTAACTAATGTGATTTGACATTATTTGCTGTTATGTGTAACCAGGGCTGGGCAAAATACATTCTTTGCTTTATTTTAAATGCAATTAAAAATACTTTAAGTAAGGAATTTGAAATACAAAATACAGTATATTAGCTATTTTCAATTGAAAATTAATGTAGACCAGCACGGGCTGAAAACATGATTAATTAATGAGTAAAACCAGAGTTTTGTTCCATGAACATTAGATTTTTAAATAAACTGTCCGACCTACAGACTCTTGTTGGAGAGTGAATAAAACCTGCTAAAGAAAGCAATCGTTCTATATGTCCCGATAAGCATAAACATAATTTAACACAAATTGTATGAACACATTTGTTATATTTGGATAGAATAATTGGAAGAATTGAAGGCCAAAGAGCTTTCAAATCTTCTAATTTATCATTAATTAAGCTGATCAACTCTAACTCCATTTAAGATGTTTATAGTTGATCTCTATTATTGAAAACAATAAAATCATCATCTTCTTTACTAGTGGTGCTAATCGTGCTGTTTCCAGGCATTATTTTTTGTTTTTTGTGGCTTGTCTTTATGCAGAGGCGGCGCAAGGTGTCAACGGTGTAAGCCACCGCCCACGGCCTCGCGCCTCACAGCCGTAAACAAATTTAAAAAAGAGTGGAAAAACCACAAGTTTATCTTATAATAAATACATTAGAATTGATTCTGAACTGATAGATATCCCATTCTTTGGCATACAAAATGAATATGAATGAAATAATCGATATGTCTGATAAAATATATTTTGATTTAAAATTGAGTAGTAAACAAAAACTGTTTAATTTTAATTCCTTGTCCGTATTAAGTTTACATCTTGCGCCGCCACTGTCTCTAACACATGAATGACCAGATTTATTAATGTATTTTAATGATAAATTATATTTTAAATCTCAAGTATATGAAATTCTAATTACGTATTACATTACATTTTAAGGAAGTAATTGAAATACAACGTATTACGCATTTTAATTACAAGTAATTCAAATACTGCCAAACCCTGTATATAATATAAAAACAGCAAGCTAGTTAAAAATAGGTTTATAGGAACGATAAAAGTATCGAATAGATGCTAATGTTACCTTACTAATTCACTTGATACGCCAATATATTTAATGGTGCGTTATCAATATCGAAATTAGGTTTGCAAGGGTAATCGGGCGAGGAGACCAGGAAAGTATAAGTACTGCTTTACTAAATCACCGACTACTGACTTTTTGATAACACATCAATTACATCATGACAATATAATCGCAAAAATAAGAAATTACGATCCACCTAGAACTCTTTGGGTACGTGCCCTTTCCATCATGGGCCATGGATATTTTAACAATCCAAAACATTTAACACCATGGCCAATCTCAAGGCCCGGTATTACGTCGTTAATGTTACAAGAGTATTTGAAAATTAATAAATAATTAGTATATTTAATTTGGTGCATTGTGTTACTTTTCCCATATTTACCACAGAGTATCTTAGAAAATTAAATTATTGTAGATATACACTTTGATTATCTGTCCATGTGTATGTCGTCTACTGTCTGTGGCGTAACTCATTTCTTTCTTTTCATATTTTATCGTCTCAAATAAAGTTACTCCCTTTTCCCTTACTTAACTTGCAGTAAAATGGCCGATAACAAATTATACGAAATATTAGGTGTTTCCAGAAGTGCTAGTGATTCGGAAATCAAAAGGGTAATTATCAACTTCGTTATTGATGATACTTCCTATAGCATGCACGCATGAGCTTTTAATTTCGATTTCATGCGTGGTTGTTTCTGGTTCTTGGTACTTTGTATATCGATAAATAAATTAATTTTATTCATTACAGAGCTATCACAAACTAGCCAAAGAATTCCATCCAGACAAGAATCCCGCGGCAGGTGATAGATTCAAGGAAATAAGTTATGCCTACGAAGTATTATCAGATCCAAAGAAAAGGCAAACGTATGATAAATTTGGTATAAAAGGCTTACAAGAGGGAGGCCAAGGAGGAGGCCCATCCGATGATTTGTTAAGTCAATTCATTGGTGGCATTTTTGGTATGGGAGGCGGTGGCAGGGGCCGCGGACGCGGTCGCGGGGAGGACACTATACACCCGCTCAAAGTGACCTTAGAAGACATGTATATGGGTAAAACTTCCAAATTACAACTAAGTAAAAATGTGATTTGTGGTCCCTGTAAGGGGATTGGTGGTAAACCTGGTTCAGTGGTGCCTTGCAGGGACTGTCATGGACAAGGTATTAAAGTGTCTTATCAACAGCTCGCTCAGAACATGACTCGTCAATTTCAAACCCGTTGCCCCACTTGTCAAGGTCAGGGAGAGACTATCAGTGACAAGGATAAATGTCCTAAGTGCAAAGGTAAGAAGGTCTTAAATGAGACTAAAATATTAGAGGTACATGTCGAAAAAGGCATGCGTGACAATCAAAAGATTTACTTTGTGGAGGAAGGTGATCAGATGCCTGATAAGCAACCGGGTGATGTGATCATTTCCCTGCAGCAAAAACCCCATGAGGTGTTTCAGAGAATTGGAGATGACCTTGTGATGAAGCATGAGATCACACTGACAGAAGCATTATGTGGCTTTGAATTTGTTGTTAAGCATTTGGATGGACGCGATTTGTTAATCAGACACAATCCAGGTGAGGTGATCAAGCCTGGAGATCTTAAAGGTATACAAGGAGAAGGAATGCCTGTGTATAAAAATCCATTTGAAAAGGGAAATCTTTATGTTAAATTTAATATAACATTCCCTGAAAACAACTTTGCTACTGAAGAACAATTGAAGCAAATTGAGAGCATACTGGGTCCACGGCCTGCATTTGTCATGCCAACTGGAGATGACGTCGAAGAAGTGAACTTTGTAGAGTACACAGGGAGCGAACGAGGCCGAGGTCGTGAAGAGGCATATGCCAGTGACGATGAAGAACATATGCATAGTGGCCCTGGAGTACAATGTGCTCATCAATAGATCAATTGCAATAATTTATGGATTACTCAGACCTCACATTATTTAATTTTATCATAATTATGAATATTCTAATATCAACACATTGTCTAAGAGCTAGACCCATATAGTTTCTTGTAATGGCCACTTTATTTACTCCAATAGTTTTAAAACCATTCTTTGGCTCCGATAGGCTGTGCAGTTTGTCAAATATTTTCTATATATCTGAAGGTCAGAAATACGCAGCAACTTTTTTTCACATTGTATTAAAGTGAAAAAACTTGTTTTTTTTTTTGTATGATATACAAGGAACATGAATTAGCAAATTTTACATGTAACATTCATTCCATTATAACAGATAAATTTTTATATTGTAAAGATGAATGTTTGTTATTGCTACATTAATTTTATTGGCAGTGTAGAATTCCTACATTCTAGAATGGTCATAGGTTATGTTAGGTTATGGTATTATGAGTATGTGTAAAATAATTGTTTTGGGGAACAGTAAATTAATGTGCTTTTGTAAACATTAAACATTTTTTTTATTTAGCATATGTTTATACATAATAGTAAAATCAATACTATGTAAACCAATAAAGTAGCTATTAAATTACTTAAAAATATTGTTTTTGAGTTTCAGATTATAGTTAATGGTATGCTTTGATAACTTTCCTTCTCATTGTACATGACTTGGAAGTTCTGTATTGTGATCATTGTGACACACTATCAGCTCATCATAATATGGAAATATTTCACTAGGTACTTTGTTGATGTAGATTTGTGAAAATAAAACACTATTAAAATTACTATTCTTTTGAATTAGAAACTGTCTCAATTGATTCACAGAATTTTTTAAAGTCTTTTCGGCTCCTACAGAGAACATTTAAATTAATTTCTTTCAAACCTAATTTGCGTAATTTTTCTAATCTCATCATGACAGTTTTTTGTGAAGCACATAGGACCCTAGGTTTTTTGGCAATGTCTGATATGTCAAATCCTTCTTCTATTAGGAAATCCAGGAATTTCTTTGCCTAAAATATAAATAATTAAATTAGTATAACACACACGTAAGTAACATACTATTGTAACTTTTATAGTACTCACCTTTGAAGCTCTTATACTCTTTAATGCAGGTGTAGTAAAATACATTTCCTCCACAGCTTCAGGAGTTGTATTCAGGCGTGTGGCAATATAGTTCTTTGTTGATTTTATTTCACCTAGTATAGTTTTTGTTTCTTGTGAAATACTGATAGACCTAGGATAATAATAAAAAAATAATCCAATCAATAAATAAATGTACATATGTAACTATGTAACTTGGTGCACATTACTACATTTGTTACCTGTTTAATATACTCTCTGAACACCTCACCATCCAAGGGTATAAATTATCCACACCCATATTTTTCACTCGAAGAAGCCGCTCTTCAATTGTTTTATTGTGATATTTAAGCACCCATAAATCTCTAAGAATACGTTCTTCGGACACACCCATATCTGTAAAAATAAATCCTTTCATGGCACTATAATCTTTGTTTTTTTTTTTTCAAATTACAATCATTAAGAACAGGATATACATCTTACCTAGTAAAGTGTTCAAAGACTTTTCGAGCCATTCAAAAGATAAATTGTAAAGAAAAGTTCTCTTTGCAACAGATATAGAAAGGACTGATGGTGAACACTAAAACAAAACAAGATATCACTGTCATTAAGGATGTTGCCCCATAGAGTATGGAAGTAATATGATTTTCCCAAATTCAAAGATCATAAAGATACAGTTGTTGAAATATGCATGTGTTTGGAGCGTTGAGTTAAATAGTTCAATAGGTCCTGCCCTACTGTGACCGGCTCAGTTTGATATCAGAGGACCTTAACAAACGTTCACTTCTGTAAGTACAATTTATAATATTATAATAAGTTTGTACAAGTATAGTAAGAAGTGGTAGGTCCCTTTCTTACTATACTTGTATGGACTTGTAAATCTATGGACCAGGCATCAGAAATTGATGGTAAGTTGAGATTTTAACTACTTTAAACTAAATGATTTTCAGAAAACTATTTCAAACTTTTTTTCATCATAAGCTAAAAAGCCAGACTCAGCACACGTTAATGCATGCAATGACCTAAACTCATCTACAAATTTATTTGTAGGTGATTGAGTATTTCCATTTCTTTTATAATAAAAAAATCCAAAAAGAGATGAAATGGTTTTTTGTCAGCAGTCTGCCAAAAGGCTAATTTTCACAATTTTCAAGTGATTGTAGGTCATTCCATGCATTTCGGATTCTTATTTAAAATGCTGTTTTTCATTTTTCTTTCAGATGAGTTTACCAATCTGTCAAAATTGTGGAAAAATTAGTGTCCTTTTTTTCAAATAGGTGTCTTTAGAGTGGTACAACTTCGGTTCTAATGTAGATTTTGATTTGATGATTTAATCTTAAAATACTAATGAATAAATGATAAGAAACTGAAAGTTTGTTCATCAATAAAAAAAAATACAAAAAATGCTTGACAAACAGGTCATCACATGGGGTGACGCTATGAAAGGCAAATACTATATTTATATTATGCACTTGTAATTAAGGTGAAATACCTTGAGTCTTTCTGAAAGATAGTACAACCTGTTTTGACAATTGCCCAATTCCACATCTCTCTTGGTAGTTTTGTAAATTTGAAGTAATGATTTCATTGACAAATTGTAAAAGGGTTCAGCATCTTCAACACATTTAAAATGTAATTTTGCTATTATTATAGCCTTCGATTTATCATGATCCGCACAGTTAACTGAAAATAATCACAATATATCTACACCTGTTGGACATGTCTAAAAAATGTATGTAACTAATGAAAGACGCAACTGAGATGAAATATTTTAGTGGATTGTAGATGTTATAATTATTCAGTATTACTAACGATCATTATCATTTGGTTTCACATTTTTTTTGTACAAAGCAATTGGTTGGATAGTACATTGGGTAGGCATCAAACTGTAAAATGATACGCTATATGCATTAGTATATAACTTCATTGGCGTTTTAATCCTTACTCGTGCGGCACGCATAAAAGAGCGTGCTATTATATTTATGTAAGAAGGTAATATAATAGTCATCATGAAAAATTATATTTTATGTAGACATAAAGCTATATCAGCTTCACTATACTCAATCTCAAATCTCAATAATAAACAGAAACTACAGTAGTACAGTACTGCACTGCTTGACATTCTTGACAAGTAGTGTAGTACTTGTCAATTGTCACTTTGATGTCAATAGTTTTTTTTTACGGTTTTCACTTAGCGCTTTAAAACCTATCTTTGTTAGTTCGCGGCCATCTTTTCATTTTCAGTGTCAATAGTAGTCTCTTTGTTTCCTTCCTTTCATGACCTTAGGTCTTTTCTTTCGGGCATTTCATTTGCATCTAGATCGCAGCTAGATTTGTACACCTGTCTACCGGTCACTAAACAATTTTATTGTATGCACATTATCGTCACAAGATTGACCCAAATAGTGCTAGAGTGACACTTTCCTTCGATCGTCACTGTAAGTATAATATTCTTAATTGAGTGTTAATTTAGATGTCATTTTGTGTTTGTTATACATCCTGGTGTTTGCTGAACATAGCTTTATCTACTCCGAGACTGTGCTTTCGAATAAGGCCTTCAGAAAAGGAGCAAGTTTCGGCGCCACTAGCACACATTGATTTTAAACAAACTTCATTAGTTTTAATTACGTATTATGTTTGTCTATAATGTGTCACTACCTGTTTGCTGAAAGTATTGTAAAATGTTGCTTATGGGTTATGATAAGATCACACCTCCCCGCCCCCCACACATACTCAACAATAACATATTTTACACACATCGACCTCGCCGGCGGAGACGAGGACCCTATTACAGCACAACCATCACAAGGTATCCCCGCATGATCGGTCCTGCATCGCCAGTGCCCCACATCAGCGTAACTGACCTAAGCCGAGGTCCGTACCTCACAGGAG
>DWTU01002709.1:0-11167 GCA_018251515.1 Cecropterus confusis | reverse complement strand
ACACACCTTTGAGAACTTTTTAAAGAACTCTCAGGTGTGTAGGTTTCCTCACGATGTTTTCCTTCACCGTAAAGCAGAGATAATTAACTTCGATAAATAACAGCAGTGTTATGCAGGTATTGCTTTGTTCTGGTTAGTGATGTGCCGGATATCCGTATCCGTATCCGCGGATATCCGGGCCATGAGAAGATCCGTATCCGTTACTTTTTAGGCAGATCTCAAACAGATCTTTTATACCCATTATTAAATTCATTTTCTTTATAAATTCATGATATACAAAATTCTAAACGTACGTAGCAATAGAATACTATCAAATTCCATATTTATTAATATCACAAATTTAAGTCATTTACATCGCAATAATCAAATATCTTAATATTATATATTAGTGCATATATTGACAGTGTACTTTGCAACGATAGGGAAAAGCGTAAATAATGTATGGTTTAGGGAACCTAATAAACTCGTACTAAGGGCACAGGCAGAAACATGCCAATAAAGCAACTGTCGCTTCCAGGACACGCGCATCAAGTAAGTACATTTGTAAGAAAGTTGTGATCCGTATCCGGATCCACGGATCTAGACGCCACAGATCCGATTCGTATCGGTATCCGCGATCTATTATTTTAACGACGCGCCACATCTCTAGTTCTAGTCTGAGAGTGTGATAAGGGAGATATTCGAGGCGTTCCAACTTAATTCTCCGGGCAGCAACACATCTCTGGCTAACCTCAGGTAACACTCTTGGGTTGCTTATAGATGTCCATGCGAGGCATTCCATCTTAGTCCTCAAAAGTAGGAACGCATCCGTGGCCAACCTTAGGTGAGACTGATCTTACCTAGGGTTGATTACTGCCGCCCATGGAAATCTGTATGTCCATGGGCGGCAGTGGCCACTTACCATTAGTAGGACTGCATGATTGTTTGCTCCTACCATATTATAAAAAAATTAGTACTCGTGAAAAGATTAGAATCAATGCTTGAGCTTAATTAAGTATACACTCTGCAAATAGCAAATATCACGATCGATTAAAAACTAAAGCTATTAAGTTAATTACTTTGCAAGGTTTCGTTAACTTTTTAAATGATGGAAACACTAACATAGATACTGTCTATCACTATATAATTCAAAAGAACAGGAAACTTTAATTAAGAATTGTGATAAACCTACTTAAACTTAGTATATTTATTCAAAAGAACAGTTGTTGAAACAAGAAACTTGAGTCTTAAGCTCTTTAATAATAAACTTAATTTCAATCAACCTAAGTGAAATGAAATGTATTTTTTTCTTGTATAGGCCTACGGGGCACTTACAAATTTTCAGTTACGATATGTTTTCTTACACTACCGCCGGATAGGAGTAATTTTAAAAATATATTTCTCAGCTAAAATATGCTTTCTACACTTATAGCCCTACACTAGGATTTCCTCCTGTGTCGTGGGTGCCACACACAAAGACGAATATGCAAACATCCAGGCCCAAAATAGAAATGTAACAGAAGTCTGGCCGGGGACCGAATCCGGAACCCACTGCGTGGCAGACGGAGCGGTCACCATACCGTGACCGCTCCGCCACGCGGGTCGTCAATAAATTATAAAGCTTTATTTCTTAACTTATTTAATAGCAGTCAGGGATATCTTTAGTGGATATTTAAATCACTTAAAAAATAGCACAAAATATAACAATCATAAAACCCGGTCACTAAACCAAACCCTATTTACCGACTTCTTCCAATCACACTTCATATTTAATAATAATAATAACATATTTTACTACCCAAAATTATTATAACAGAAAATTAATTAATTATAAGCAGGAGAAACAATCAAAGATTAAACAATTAATGAAAACTGACAAAAAAAAGACAAAATAAAAAACAAAACAGACAAAAAAGAAAAACAAAGGAGGTGCTCATCATTTTGCAGGCCAGAGACCTGGGTCCCGTACAGCACATATTTGAGTCTTTTCAATTCGATCACCGTCTCGCTTTTGAGTTCAGGACTCAACTCCAATGACTCACAAGACTAATAGTGGCAAATTGAAGAATAGAGTCCAATATCTAAATTAAGGCTAAAAGCCTTTCGAAGTCTCTCGAACACTAATCGCTACGCCACTAAGGAAATGTCATGACTTCCACGAGATAATCCGTAATGGATTCTGATTTATTAATGAGCTATAACATTTCAGTTCGTCTCGCTGAGATCTGTTCGAAATGTTTCTATGAATAACAGATGAGGCCGAGTATTACTTTACGATTATTATGCGCTATATCGTTGGAAATGAAAAATATGAAAGGAAATGGGCTTAACGGAAATTCTCAACGTGTACTACTATGCCTTACGCGTTACTGTCTGACCGTTTCCGATGAGGAAGCGGTCAGACAGTAGCTGTGTGACCACTAGTTCGGGACTGTTTTACGTTGCTCTACAACTTAATTACTCGCTATGAAGGCAAGGAAAATTTTCAATGGGAATTGTTACGTAACGCCTAAGTGTCTTCGAGTGTGATCAGTGCCCTTAGTACGAGTTTATTATATTCCCTTAAGACAATCATTGTCTTTTTCTTCTTTTTTTAGTATAGTATGTAAGTAACAAACGAGCATGCACCTGATGCTATGTGTTAGCTAAGGTTAGCTCCAGATGCGTTGCTACCCCTGAGGACTAAGATGGAATGCTTCGGACAAGTATGTCTCCTCTACCACGCTCTTCACATCTGTATGGGCGTTTACAAACTGTTAGTTACATAACCTTTTAACTAGAGATGCGCCGAATATTGGTTTGGTATTTGGTATTCGGCGTATTCGGCATCTTTTTCACTATTTGTTTTGGTCCCGAATATATTCGATACCAGTATTTTTATTTTTTTGATACCCGACACGGTATAGAACTATAAGACAAAACCTTTTATGTAAGATTTATCTTATATTATAAGTCAAAGAAATTCTATGAAGAATGTATTGAAAAAAGCTAATAAAATAAAGTTCAGATCAACATTTATTTTGGTCCTCGAGTCAACGTATTTATTTCTTAACCTGTACGTAGTAAAGTCAACATTTCTTTTAAACCTCAATCAAATCCGCGTTTCTTTATAAAACTTATATCAACATTTATTTCTAAACCCTAAATCAACATTTAATTTTTAATGAACACACCGAATAATTCCACCGAATATCCGGTTTGGTAAAGGTTAAACCGAATAGTATTCGGTATTCGGTGAAACCGCTCTAATTATTATTAAGTTTCACTTCGGCCGTGTATGATTCGCACGCACAGTTATTTAGTCTGTACATATGGTAGGCATTAAAACAATACGACATCTATTTCGCTTCGACATTTTTCTAGGTCGGAAAATTATAGTCGCGTTCCCAAGCGGCCTGAACCCTCAAATCATTGATAAAATTGCACCACACAATCAACAGATCAAACAAAAGTGGCATAAAGAATTTATGACTTCCAGGAAAGCATGAAAGTGCAAGAATCGAATAACCATTAATATTAAAAATCCAGACTTACATTGGGCGGTTGTATGATTTTCTAATAACAACGGTGTGTGTGGGGTAAATTACGTTTCTGAGGCGTTCCAACTTGGATCTCAAGGAACGCATCTGTGGCTAACCTCAGATAAGACTCTAAACTTATCCGGGGTCGTTGACAGATGTCTATGTCTCACTTATTTCTGTTTTATAAATCAGTCTTTTTTATAGTAGGCAAGTAGCAAACGAGCATGCAGCCCACCTGATGGTAAGTGGCTACTACTGACCATGGACATCTGTAATCAACCCTAGGTAAGATCTGTAATAACCCTAGATAAGTCTCACCCAAGGTTAGCCACAGATGCGTTACTACCTCTGAGGACTAAGATGGAATGCCTCGGAAAAGTATATTTCCCTTGCCACTCCCTTCAGACCAGAATACAACAGCGCATGACACTGCTGTTATGCAGATTTAGTAGTAGGCAGAGATAGGTGTGGCGGTGGTGCTTCCGGAGTCGAACCACAAAGAGTTCTACCACCTGCAGTCTGACTTATAAAAGCAGTATGCAGCACTGGTGTGTTTTGATCTGTGGTTAAAGAGACATATTTATCCGAGGCAAACCGACTAAATCCTCATGAAGAGCGGTGACCGAACTCAAATAAGACTGATCTTATGTAGATTAGATAAGATCAGTCTTATTTGAGTTACTTCCGTTACTTACAGACGTAAATGGGCGGCAGTGGTCACTTAATATCAGGTGGACTGCATGCTCCCTTGCAACTTTGCTCTAAAGATAATTATTTTCAGAACATATCGCACAGAGTAAGTTCATTTAGGTATAAATATAGCGCAACAGCGATACAGACGCTAATAAAAATGATTCTGGCAATAAAAACCATTTACTTTTCCATTACGAATCGTAAAACAATATTCCTCAATTGATTTTTATTAACAAGGAACTCATGTTATTATGATTTATGTTTAAAAATGATAGACATACAAGGCCAAGTCTGGCGCGGAAGTAGACGTATAATGATTTTTTATTATCTATAGTCTTGGTCAGCATGGTCTACTTATAAATATATCTAAGGAAGTCAGGAAAGAATAAATATATTTTCATGCATTTACCCGCCTGCGTCCGAGGAGGGCAATGTTTTACGAGTTTATGAATGCAATTTAGACACTCTATTGACTGAATGAATTTCATGTCTTAATTTTTAATTGTGTCATAGATGGCGGAAATCTTATTTATATTGCATTTTAATTATTTATTAGTACTTTAAAATGATTATTATTTATTTTAATGATTTTAACATTTGATTCTGTTTTAATGTAGACACAGAATTGTGAAGACTATATTTTCTTTTCGTTATGAGATTGATGAAATTGGATTATTGGTGTTGGTGGTATTTAACTAGAATGAATTTGATACCTTAAATTCTAATTGTGACGTAGCTTACGGAATTTGTAGAACTATATTACATTTTCATTATTTATTAGAGTACTATGTTAGAAATGTTATTTATTTTAATGATTTTAATGTTCGATTTTATATAATGTTACCGTCATATAAATTATAAATAAATAATGAGCTGATATTTGTACGTCAACACTGGCAAATCACAATGCATTGTATAAATCTTATTGTAAAGTGTTATCTTTGTACCTGTGCTTATACAATTAAACAAATTAATTGATGAACTGCATGCTCATTTGGTACATCATCCCTACAAAAAAGTGTGTGCGCATTCGCATTCGTGACGCATTTTCGTTTCATCGAATTTCAAACAACATCGATTCTAATGAAGTTTTACTAAAGTACACAGTAACTGGTAAATACTTACACACACACAATAGCAATGAACTTGCACTATCGTTGAATCAACATGACAGCGAGACTATAATTATCCTATAACATGCAATTGTTCGCTTTATTACGCTGTTTGTTTGTAGTCTACACTTTTAGAAATAGCTATCTACACCCATAATCACTATGACAGGTATTACACATTTTAATTAAAGGAGACTGGGCATGCTTCATACTATTTTGGGCTAGAGATGGAACAAATTGGAAGTATCCTAATTTGAAAGCTTATATACAAATTAGTCATTCTTGAAAATTTCGAGAATTTTGGCAATCTGTGAGCAAAATAATTTAAAGTTAAATATGAAAAAGTAGTACTTATAGTAAGAAAGTAAAACCCCTTTTTTGTATAGTGAAGGCAAACGAGCATGCAGTCCACCTGATGGTAAGTTACCACTGCCGCCCATCAACCCCTGTAATCAAAGCCAGGTCAGAGTCTTACCTGAGTTTAACCGCAGATGCGTTGCTACTCCTGAGTTGGAACGCTTCGGATAAGTTTATTTCCCTTGCCACACCCTTCATACAAGAAATAAGTGTGGCGGTGATCCTTCTAGAGGCGAACCACAAAGAGTTCTACCACCTTAGTGCCTACATATTATTACATATTATCTACTTAGTAAACTATTTTGGCGTTGACTACGCCGCCCTTCAAAACACTATCATATTTTTGGATGAAAATAGTAATATGTTATATGTAATGGCGTTTGGAAGTTGGAAGCTATCCAGTACTTTCACCTGCTTGGGCATCATCACTAATATTATCCTGATTAGAATAACTTCGCCCAAGGCCCTGCTGTTCGTGTCATTCAACGCTAACTCTTTCACAATTTGCTGAAATATCACTAATTGGTTTCTAGTTTTTTATGTAACCGAAATATTTGCTTGCATGTCTCCACCTTACATTATTAGTATCTAGTTCCTTTGTCAGTAAAACGAAGGAAAAAATGTGTTCATCTGACGATGTTGTTATCAGGTTCTATAACCTCCAGAAGATCTGCAATCTAATATAGATCTATAGTTATAAATTAGGTTGTATTTATATGCAGTCTAGCCTAACCATACTAAGAAGTAGATGGATTTTAATGGAAGAAACACTAAATTACCTCGGGATACGGACTATTTTGAATACTTTAAATTAAATTCAATATATTTAGCTTCTTGCTATAGTAGACTCACTGGAAAACAGAAAAATTCTCCATATCTTACTAATATTATAAAAACGAAAGTTTATTAGGATGTATGAGTCCTTGTTACTATTTCGCGCAAAAACTACTGCATTTCCCTTAAATTGATCACACAGGTAGTTTAAGGCTTAGATTAACACATGGGATACACATTACCTTGGTAAACGTGACCGAAGGGAGCGGAGTCTCGGGAATAGGCTAATTTTATCGATATTTCTATAATAATTTAATCGCAGTCCTCCAAAGAATTATTTTTCCAAATATTCGATGGACAGACACACAAAAGTTTCTTTTTAGGGTTCTGTAGCCAAATGGCAAATATCGTAACCCCTATAGATTCGTCATGTCTGTCTGTCTGTCAGTCTGTCCGTATGTCACAGCCACTTTATTAGGAAACTATTAAGACTACAGAGTTGAAACTTGGTAGATAAGTGTAGTCTGGAAACCGCTTTTCGAATTATGTACAAAAGTATAAATATATTAAATTTAGGAGGGGGAAGGCATGTATGGGGACATGGTATTATTTGAGAGATAAGCCCTTTCAAAGCGGTAACATGTGTCCTCCTTCTGTAACTTTTAAACTAAGAGAATGAAATATCTGGATAAAACATATGTTGTAGATGTCAATGAAAACTATCAACAAGAATTGGTTTGAACAAGATACAGTTGACAGTTTTTGAGATATAGCACTTTTTCAAAAAGCGAATAACATAACTTTGTAATTCACACAAACACTATGAAAAACAAACTTTATGTTGATAGTTGGAAATCTGTTCAACTTTATTTAATGATAATGCTACGGATCCCTTCGCCTGCGAGTCTGACTCGCATTTTTTTTGTTTCATATATGAATTATATGCTCATTCTATCTGATTACTATGTAAACTAAACCGACGAATTAGCTATACAACTGGCAACATATAATCTAATCTCGCAGATTTATTACACCATGTATCAAATCCGATGTGAACGGCTAGCTTGACGGATGGACGTCAGGAGCTTTGACCGGTGCGTGCGTCACCGCGCCGAAATAGCTCCAAGATCGTAATTATGAAGTTACAGTGTTTCCTATTTTAAAATACAGTATTTTGTACAAAATTACAGTATATGATATTTTCTGTTGCAGTAGAAAATGCAGTTTTTTTTTATTATTTTGTAACATTTTTTTTTTTATATATGAAAATTGTCGTCAAAGATGGATTATGAGAGATTTCGTCGACGAAAAAAATGGTCATCTACTTTGACAAGTTTTTCAATTTTTTTCTCTGTATTTTGATGAACAAGAACAATATTTCTCGATCAAATTTCAAAATAAAGTATAATTATTATAGAATATAATTCTACTTTTATTTGCTTAATTAAACGTTATTGTAAAATACAGTAGATTCATACACTGTATTCTTAGCATTACAAAATACCGTCAAAAAATACTGTAAATCAACTGTAATTACAGTGCATCTGGAAGCCACTGGAAGCACAGTGCCACCTTGCGAACGTGCAAACCAGCCAGAGCCAGCTTTATTGAGTTTGCATCTGATGTATCGAACTGGTCTCCATGTCTATGAAAAACTAAATTGGGTTCCCTTGAGTTTTATCGAAGTTTCCTAAAGCAAATAATGGGATCCAAGTGATGCGATGTAATTATTGTCCTATGATCATGGTCATTACAGTGACGGGTCCGTAATTTTTGCTTGGATTGAACTCGAGACAGTTGAGGGTTGGCTTTATCAAAGGCCTTGCCCTCTATAGAAATAGGTCGGATAGGAAGGGTAAGGTTATGGATGGACTAAATTAAGTAGACGGTTTTGTATTCATGATCTTAACCTATTGGAGATCCACTGCTTTACTGTTGGACAGGCATGCACTGGCAGGTTTGTCCGTGTGTGTAAATTATCAATTCCAAATTTAACTGAGGTCAAGTACAGTTACAGATGTCATATTTCTGATAGTTTGCGAGGTATTAAGATGTATTTATGCATAAGAGGTGTTTCTAGCATGAAGGAGTAGTTTTACTTTGGTAGAAGAGTATGGTTGCTATCTTAGTCCTAGGGAGTAGCACCGAATCTGTCATTGACTTAGGATACAACCCCTGTTCCATATGAAGTTGCTTACTGATTTACAAGAATAAAAATTTACCATCAGGTTGACTAAATTTAATCTTGTAAAAAATAGTATTTCTATCTCTTTCAAACTACAGCTTTACAGCTATATACATACACAGCGATAATGCCGCCGGAGACAAATTACGAAGAGTGCGTGACTAAGCAGTTCCTCTGCAATCGCTCTACTATCATGTATACTACGGCAGTGATCACGTTTATTAACTATACGTACTCAGATATGTACACAAGTAGAACCACGGGGAAAGTGTGTTTGAAAGTAAATTTTAATGTTACTAAAATCGGCAGAAAACAGAAATAGTTTTAGAGATTTGGCATCAGTTAGCGTAGCAGGAGAGATGAATCTATAACCGTCCTTTTATTGTGTAAATACGTATTCTATTTTCTTCCCCTGGACATGAGAAATTTCATGTTCGAATGTAATAAAATTTATCATGGCCTGAGGAAACCATTATCATAGGTTTATAATAAACTAGTTTTTTCCGCGATTTCGTACGTGCTATTATCATGCAACACGTAGTTAACCCCCAAAGGGTGATATATTTAAAAAATCTTTTCTTAGTCTAAGTCTATATCATAGACGTAAGTCCGAAAGACTCGTACTGGAACACTGGTACTGGAAATGTTAACAACTCAAGGGAAGGCTTCAAAATGTGCTTAATTAATAAACGCTAAGCATGTTAATTTTAAAGTCCAATCTTGTATAATTGTCTCAGTTCTTTTATAAGACCTACACCTACCTAATTCATCTCACAATCACAATCTCTTTCATAGTTAGCTTTGGTTGTAATAGTTGTGAGGATGGTGCCTTGATGAATCATTTGAAATCCTTTTTCTTTTATTTATTTAATCTTTTTTATCCTTTTTTTAAAATGCCTTTAATAATAAATCCCTTTAATTATAAATCCTTTGACTCAATTATTTTCACGAGCAAGCTATTTTAAATTGTAATTAAACAATCAATCTTGCTAACAATAGAATCAATTCATTGCGGATATGCAAATATAGTGCAGGGACAGTGGATTTAGGGGTCAATTAGGGACAATTGAACACAATCAATTAACGCACGATCTAAATAAAACTGCCGAACGTCATTAATTGTATCTATTAGCATTCAACTTGGTTTATGTAGGTATGCGTAAAAATAGAAATATTCTTAAAGCTGCTTAAAGTGGAGGTCGACTCTGGAGGTAGACTAGGTAGACTCTCTAGACTTGATTATAGATGCATATGGACGGCCGTAACCACTTGACATGAAGACTGCATGGTCGTTAGCTACTTCTATGATATAAATAAAATATGAGTAATTTTAGTTAAAATTGTATTATCCCTTTTTATCCTTTACATTTAACCGACCGGTATGTTTTGAGACAAAAACATAAAGAACGATGCCAGTGTCCTAAATAAAGTAACGATTGTGATTCATCCTTTTATTCCCGAAATATTTTCAATGTCGCAAATTATCAAACCAACCAGGGTTATACGTTGTAAACAGTTTTACCGTGACGTATATCAAAATCGTCTAAAATTTTCCAATCAATGAGCCCAAAAATCGGTGTAAACCTCAATCTATTTTTAACATGCATAAGATATAAATATACCGAGCCTTTAAAACCTCAACCTGTTCTTTTTAGTTATTTGCGTCAAATTGAATACTTGGTTTGACCTGCACTCTGAAAATATCATAAACACCAAAACCGACGTTGGCTTGAAATAAAAAAAAAATGTTAGGCAAAACGTTTACTTTGCAAGAGTCAATTTGTGTTATAAGGGAAAGTACGTGTGTAGTAAAATCACGTGACCATTTCATGAGGGGAGGGGCCTTCAAAATACCACACTTGGTCAGAGGGAGGAGAGTGGGGTTATCGTTACGCAGTAAACATGCCGAAAGGAAATCTCCCGCTTTTCCTTTATTCAAATATGGCGAGCAACTTTAACATTATGCTTGCAAAAAATGATTTTTGGCAAAAGGAGATCTCCCGCCAGGCTAGTTGATTATGCCTGAGGAGCGGCCGTGCTCCGACAGTCTCTATATATGCATAATGTTGAGAAAACTCCGATAGCGTGATTCAGAATACGGTTGCACCATCTGTTGATGAGAAGCGGGAGGTCGCCACAGATTTTTTAATTACTACGTGCAAACTAGATGGGAGTCTTCTTATATAGAATATGGTTACCAAGAGGAGGAACGTTGATCAAAACCTGTCAAAAATAGGTCACGTGGTTTGGGTATGCTCCTTAATCTTGAAATGTAGATGCAATTTCTTATGGGACATATAGAGTTGCAACTATATTACTGCTAGGCAGATCTAAAAGATAGTCAACCACGCTATTTAAATACTAGATTTATACCTCACCTAATACTATTACTTGACTAGCACATTTTTTACCAATATAAAAACAAAATACCTATGTTGGCAACACAGAGACGGCAGACAGCAACGTGATGATAGGGATACATCTGCACGTTTATTTATGACCTAACAAAAGGCACATGCAAATGGTTTTGACGGACAAACTCCAAA
>DWTU01002708.1:0-11167 GCA_018251515.1 Cecropterus confusis | reverse complement strand
CACGCAAGAACTGCTTTACAATAAGTGTGGCGGTGGTATCTCTCTGGTAGAAATACACTGGTTTTACCACCTAGTCACCCATGGTACCCTAAGGATTTCAAGTTCGAGTCCCGACCCAGAAAACAACATGTAAAAATTGAATTTAGATGTTTTTAGGGGCTTTGGGAATAAGCCTATAGTTTGAAAATGGTAAAACTCTTTGTGGTTCGACTTCAGTAGCACCACTGCTACACCTTTTCTGTCTAATAACTGCATCGTTAATCATGGCTGTGTTCTGGTCTGAAGGGTCAGGGGGTATAAACTTATCGGTGGCGTTCCAACTCAATCCTCAGGGTAAGTAATGCATCTTGTGGCTAACGTCAGGTAAGTACATCTTTTCTGGTGTTGGTTATAGATGTCTATGGGCGGCAGTGGCCACTTACAATCAAGTGGACTGCAGGCGCGTTTGCTTCTTCCATATTATAAAAAAGCAACAAAACATTCCCTTTAGGCGTTATCCTTCGATATCGCCATCTTTCCAAGCGTCATATTAGTTACTTCAACGTATTTTATACTTTCCTGGTTTTACTTTTGCAATCAGAAGTGATCCGAGTCACTTGCGTATATTCCCTTTGCAGTTTCACACGCTACATTGAAGACACACTCACTGGGAATATTATCCGGGAATTTCAGTCGGAATATCCTCTCGAAACTTCCAGAGCTTTGTATGCCTGTCGTTTATTGGAAATTCTTCTGCTACATATCATACTTTCAATGTCACAAGTCGATGACTACATTTATATAAAATGCAGGTAAACTTGCATCCTTATATTTATGTATTTACTTATGGGAATACAGGTATTTATATATTAAAATTTAAAATTTCCTAACAACTATGAAGAATGAACTTTGATGGCCATATTAATTTTTCCTTTTTTGAATAAACTTAAATGAAATTAAAAAATGAAATTATTTTTATCGCATAGAATTATGTTGGCTTATTAAGCGTCTTGTTAAAAAAGAACTGTTATTTTAATAGTTACTACCAATTTGTTATAGTTTTCCTCGTTAGTAATATGTAGGTACAAAAGTTAAAGCGTACCATATTTAATTATAATTAATTGTGTATTATATACAGAAAAAGGTAACAAACTTCAAATATTGTCAAAAATAAATCTCTTCGTTTTGAAATAAACCAAAGTCACAATTTAAATAGTATATCGGGACTTCAGAATACTTCTGGCATTGCAATGGTTGAATAAACTTTCATTTCATAAAGTAGCAAGGAGCGTTTTCGACGAATTCAAAATGCAAAATCCTTGATCGTCAAAAGTTCAGTTTCTGCAAGTCTGTTTGGAACTAGATTTTAGTTAGAAATATCTAATAGAGAATTTGGATTCTATTTCCAGCAACGTGGTTACGGTAGGACTTGGTAAAACGGTTGAAATATTTTCCCAAAAATATCTATTAAACTATTTTTAGTTCTACTTCACAGCTAGAAAATAGCCGATCAGTTGCTTTGTGATTCCTATTGCTATGTATTTTTTTGTGTTATGTATGATAAGGGCATGATGGACTGATGACTTGAAGAGGATGGCGGGTAACAATAGTGGACTTTCAAAGGCTGATAGATACATAGATAAAAGAGCATTACACATGTTGATCTTTTTTTTATTAATTTGAAGTAACAACGCAGTCCATGATGGTAAGTGGCTACTAACGCCAGGGACACCTGTAAACAGATTCTTACAGAACACGGTTTCTATTTGAAGTCAATCATTATCTTACTCGAACTTTAAGATAGAACTATTGGTCGCGAATTATAGATCGAACTATTGATCAAGAATTATCGCAAAATTGTATCCTTTATACACCACAAACATCTCATGTTAACTGTCACTAGTAAATTTGCATGCAGTCCATCTGATCATAAGTCAGTACCGCCTGCGGACATCTGCAAGCAACTTCATATAAAACATGGGTTTTATCTACGTTCAATCACTGATGCTCTGCTGCTCTTGAGACTGAGATTACCGTCTTTTATATAAGTAACCCGGTAATAATACCGGTTCAAAACAGAAATAGGTGTTTCTATGGTACCTCCTAGTCCGAACCATACTCGGTGTACTACCAGGAAATTATTAATCCATTGAATTTGAATTTCCAATAGAAACATAACATGATAAAATAAATTTTTAATTTGTTTTTGTAATAAATAAAGTGTCAGAACCAGAAAAGATAGTAACTCTCATTTTATATACGTAGGTGCAAATTCTTAAAGAAACAAATTACAAAAATAACGAAAGACAAGGTAATGAAGACAAATATAACGCAAAGTTGTGTCAAACCCAGTTCCATAAGAACATACAAGATTTCCGCCAACACAGCTTCAACCCACTTCACTTCAACTTCGAACTTTGCTGAGAAAGAATCTTACCGATGTGATTTTAGTAGCACGAGTTAATGAAAATGGAGTCTCGAGCAATTCAATATCTGATAGTTTTGGATCTTTTACTTTTATATTTTCTTCATTGTCTTTTTGACGTAAGCGGAATTACAATTCGTTTCATCTAGCCTTTCCATACTGTGGAACTAGAATTGATGCAGAACAGAAGATTTTTATAATCTTTTTTGCAACTAGAACTTTCTTTGTCATCAGTCCGCATTTAGAGGTCATAGATCACTTATACTGATCCTGTGCCTTCAGCATCCAGAAGTAACCCTGATTGGAGTTCCCTGCACTTTTTTGCCTGTGAATTCCTGTGAAGCTCTTACAAAATACTTCGTGGGAAACTAAATTCTCGCAATATTTTTTGTACAAAAAGTTTTGCAAAAACATTGCTGCTCATCTACTGGTCTAAATTCTCGATTGATGATGATATAGGTGATAAGATAATTTCTCAACATTTAAATGAAGTACCTAGTAAAGATATATGTAGATTTTTTGCCAACGACATTAACCCACTTTTCCTGAACTTTGAACTTCGTCGGAGCAGGAATCTTCTCGACGTGATTTTATGAGAACAAGTTAATTAAAATACCGTTTTTTCATTCGGTTTTTCTGGTCTTCCTATTAATAAATCTTCTTACATTGACTGATTCAATAGACGTCGGTCTCAGTATTAAGTTTTTTAAATGTATTTTCCAATCAGAACAAGAAGTTGCTTAGCAACATAAGAAACCATAGTCAGAGTTTTTATATTAATAAGAAATGTGATAGCCAAAAAAACTTTAATTTTTACTCAATTTATGACACTTGTATATATGACTATATTTTTTTCATTCGCATTTTCGAACTCCATCTAACCAGCAGTGAGCTTGCGTTGTCCTCACATTACCTAGCACCAGTAGAAAGGTTCTACTGGTGCTCAGACAGATTTGAGTATATTAGATAAGCATCCACTACGATCTAACTTAGTTATCAGGGGTATTATAACAATTATGACCAACGTCAGGTGAGATTATAATTATATTTTCTTTACACAAGTTAAGTCTTATCTGACTTATGCAACCAGTTACCATCAGGTGCACTGCATGCTCTTTTACTTATATTTTAAAAACAGCATTCTAAATAATTTCCAGAATTTAAATATATTTTTCATGAACAAGACGACGTCAGCATTTCTGCTTTGAGTCGGAAATGGACAAAGCCATCCATTGTGGGTCTCGGACACTTAAGAGACTTTTCTTGTAGTTGAACTGACTTGTATAATGAATGTTGCGGCGTTGCAGTGCAGTAACTCTGTACCATGTGTTATTTATATTCCACCGTCAAGTAATATTACAATTCTAAGGATACCAAACGACGTAAAAGTAACTTCTCGTCGTAATCACGTAATCACTTTCTTTAAGTTTCAAATAATCCCTTTGTGTTTCAGTTGCAAAGCTTATAATTTCAAATGTTGATCTGTTAAAAAATTGCGGTATAACGGATATTGCAATGCAACCAAAACTAAAAACGTCGTAAAGTAATAACACGTTGGAGTTACACGTCCTTACTATCACACCGACAGCACGATGTTTAGCCAGTTGAATTTTATAAATAAGTCGCTGCTTGGATTTAATAATAACAACAGTCAAAACGCAAATTTAACAGGAGCACCAAGTCAAAAATAAAGTTTATCATCTTTTATGTACTAAAATAGTTCATATAATAAAAATGAATTCAAAGTCTATTAACCACGGTGTTGTTAGATTACCAAGTTATTAATTCTAGGCCTTTCTTGAAACTGTACCTTGAACTTCAAATTGATACATTTTGAATTGTGCGGTTACTCAAGCAAAGCAGCGAAATATTAATATAATAATCTTCATATATAATATTTGATTTCAAACAGTACCAAATAAGTCTCCATAAAAGATCTGCGCCTTCAGTATTACAACTACCGAGTGACCGACCGGCTATACAACCTCGCGAATGGAAAAAGACTGAGACAAACTAAAAAGTGTAATGGAAGATCATAAAGATTTTCCCTTACGTGGCGATTTATACTCCTATTATTCAACTGATTAGAATAATTTTATCTTCAGCAATTATCCTGATGTTAAGCGTTTTACAAAAAACATTCCGGAGACATTATCTATGCAAATGTAGGTTGTAATGTTAAATAAAGTTGGTATTCAGGATGCCCCTTCACTAGCGGACGTGAATTTGAATATTATAATTCCATAATCGTGTTTGGACAGATGTCCGTGAAATGAGAAATTTGGATGATTTGCACGAATCGTTTCCAGCTTGAAAATATTTGTATACGCGCCATGAAAATGCAATTTCGTGAATTGTCAACACGGAATGATGATGCATAGCTCCAAAGTTTGTAGATTGTAGCCGATTTATAAAATTAAGCAGCATCTGATTCCATTGAAAGTGATATAATAATACATCAGTACAAAATACTTGTATTTGATGAGTCGCACTTCTATTGATTATATACTTTATGATCAAAAAAATACTTAAAATTTTATGATCACAACTCATATACACAAACATCATACACACAAACACATAAAAATACAACCACACACGCACACTAACACACACACGCGCACACAAACACAAAAACGCGCGCACGCACGCGCCGAGGTTTTTCAAGTCAGGTTTGAATTCAAAACACCCATTTTCAGATTTTTTGTATTTTCACTTGAGTTTGTGGACTATTTTGTTCTATTTAAAGTGACCATTAAATCATAATCCAAGATCATTAACATCAAAAAGAAGCTATCACAAGACACCAACGCCTGAGTTATTTGATTTTATTATCCATTGTATTTACCTCCATAATTAAGGCTTTATTTCAGGTCTATTTTATTAAACGTGAAAAACCCGATACTATTAATTACGACAGAAGCGTCTCGTTAAGCACTTTTCGCGTGTAAAATTAAATTTGCAAATCCGGACTAACTCTGTAGTGGTACTTATCTGCGAATATGAGCTCTATTTACAACTAATATTTTTTGTAGATACTAGTCGTCGGCTCATTAATTTCCTACTGCTGGGATTGGTTCTCCGCTTACCTTGAGAAGGGTTTAGGTATTGTTCCATACACTTTATTTTGATACTAGGAACGACTACAATAATGAACTATAGAGACAGTAGTGTTGATGCTACAGAATTTAAATTCTACGAACCTTTATCATGAATATATATATCGAGTATGTTTTTTCATAAATTTTTTTGTTCATTTCAAAAAAAATGTAGATTTAAAAAATTTGAGTACCAAACAAGTAGTCTAAATGGTGAGGTGTGGTGGTTAGTGGTCACATTCGCCCATTGATATCTATTATTAACTGTAGGTAAGATTACAATATTATCTTAGAGAGGTATAGCAACGTATGAAGTACAAGTTGCTACACCTGAGAACGCAGTTGAAACGTCTGAGAGAAGTATACTTACTTGCCCTTACTTTCTAAACTGCATTTAAGTTTACTTATGAAACCTTACAGTATAAATTTATAGGTTTAACTGATAACTTGTTACATTGGTAGAAATATTAAAACAAAAAACCCGAACGCTTAAAACGATTTTTTATTCATAATGATTTTGAGTATTCGTCAAAATAGTCAAGTAAAAGTATTATGATACTTATACTTTTAGAATGTTCTATTTATTAGCTTTCATTTCATACATTTTAATAACGCTTCCGACACTCATAGCCCTACACTAGGATTTTCTCCTGTGTCGTGGGTGCCATGAACATACAAAGAGGAATACACAAACATCCAGACCCAAATCAGAAATCTAAATTCATCATTCAGGTGTCTGTCCGGCCGGGGATTGAACCCGAAACCCACTGCATGTCAGACTGGTATGGTGACCGCTAAGCCACGCGGGTCGTCGCGCGATAATGTTGTGATAATTAAAAATCGTCCCTCGCACCTCATTTTCACCCTATTTGCAAGCGCTATTTTTAAAAAATAGTAGCTTATGTCACCCTGCAAATTGAGATGATTCAAATGATATACGTCACA
Organism: Cecropterus confusis; assembly: GCA_018251515.1. Lineage (NCBI taxonomy): Eukaryota > Metazoa > Arthropoda > Insecta > Lepidoptera > Hesperiidae > Cecropterus > Cecropterus confusis. The sequence goes on along the minus strand of DWTU01002708.1, from coordinate 4,720 downwards.
ATCCGTCTAGTCGTTTGGGCTGTAGTACGTGCCAAAGAAATGGACATACATAAAAACATACATAAATATATACATAGGCTCAACAGATATTACCCTCCTTTTGAAGCAGTCGGGTAAAAGTAAAAAAGGTAAAATGTAATACTATTTTATAGTATTACATTTTACCTTAGTAACGCTAAAAACTAGAACTTTAGCGGTATAAATCAAGCGTGTACTGATTATTTTCTTTGCATGCATGCAGCAATAAATCCATAATTTTGCATACCCTTTTAATTTTGATTACGCTACGTTAAATTTTAAAAGGACTGAAGCTGATTTTTATACATTTTATTCCTGTTCAAGCAAATTCCTCATTATGTGAGACCCAATTCGTTTCCGATTGGGGTAATTATAGGCCACTCTGAAAGGTTGGCTAGGGACTGAAATTTACAAACGGCAGGGTATATTAAAGTAAGCACATTTCAATAATTTTCTGCATTACTGTTTCACTGCTTTATTAATTTTTGCTACATTATTAATAGTAGCTGTAAAGTTGTATCTCGATCTGTTACACTTTGTCTAAGGTTTGATTTCCAAGCCTGATTATTATGTTATGTGCGTATAGCCTATATCAGTAAATGTGTTGGATATAATATTGGAGGGGAATAAATAATCATGTGTTTTGACTAAGAGTTTTCCATAAAGTTCTAAAATATACGCAAGATAGTATTGGCCGCGATGGACAGTAAAATCACAACGAACTTGATTAGTAATTGGCCGCATTACAATTTACTGTTTTGCTCATTATTGTTATTTTCTACATTATTACTATAAGCCGTACAGCTCAATGCTCTAGCATAAATTTTGATCTCTTGCACTAGGTGGGGATTTGATTTCCAAACCTATATTATTATATTAATTCATATTATTAATAATTTTCACTTTTCTTTATGGGTTAGAATATCTTAGATATGATAATGATGGAGAATAAATTATAATGTATCGATTGTTGAAAAGTTATCTAAGAGTTTTCCACAAAAAATCTTAATGATAAATTTATCAAATATTGGACACATGAAATTCGTTTTTATTGATATCCGTCGATTTGCAATCTAATCGTTCGTAGCATGAAATTAATCGTGCTAGCATACTTTTATCGTATTCAACGTTTGGAATTTGGACACCAATATCCGGATTTCAATCCGGATTTGAATGTTTTAACACTGAAATAGAATCTTTTTCATTCGGATTTATTCTAAAGGCAATCGTTTTATTATTCAGACTCTGTATTGGTTTTCGGAATTAAAGCGCTGATACAGTCATGACATAGTAGTGTCAGTAAACTTGGTATGTATCGGTCAATCTGACGGCAATACTGAAAAAATCTTTTTAAAACGAGTCTAATTTTACGGTATAGCTTTAGAAAAACAATTATGTATCGATATATTTACAAGGAGGATACTATAAATATGGAAAATATCATCGATGTTGATGACATTAATAAAATATCAATCTTTGCTTTTGGATAATACGGTATTGGTGCAATATTCTCATCAATCATGTACCAATTTATTACATAAAATAAATATCAACTCGATACTATTGGTACTTAATATCAGTAATATTAAGCCCCTTATATATATTTAATTTGTTTAAGCCTGATACAATATATCAATATACGTCAGAACTTTTGAATCTTTTGCGATCAAAAGCATGATTGAAGGTAACGGTAAATATAAGGAAATACTTATTTCTATAAAGGACTGGAAATGAAAAGGATCTCAAAAGAAATCCTTCCAGAAGTTTTGCTATTAAGATTCGTATAAATGGAGCGGAGACGTGTGAAAGTTCACATTCGCCTTATGACTCCCTATTCGCATTTTATGGATATTACCATCTCCATCTTGAAGACGTTTTGATTAAAGTAGTTATCGAAGTTAGGACGCATTGAATTAAGGAAAGCTAGTTACACAGTATGGTTAAACAGGTTAATTTAATGGTATTCGTCTTAACTGTTACAGGTTAGACACATATTTCTGATTTGCAAGAACAATTGCATCATTGAAAATTCAATAAATTTTAAGTTGAAGATGCAGTTTTCTCTGAAAAGGCCCAGAATTGAAAATTGATGCTCGAACTACACCGTAATGGATTTTTGATATATTTTCAGTATTTTAACTTCATTCGTTAAAAATATTACAACATAAAGCATTGTTTAATTTTTACCTGGCTCTCCTGTAAATTAAGCGGTTTGGAGTTGTGTTGTTATTCAATCGAAACACCGATATGTCATCAGTTAAATGTATACCAATATTAAATTAAAGTGACTATTTGTAATTTAAAATTAGCACCTTCCAATTTTTACTTTATTTTTCAATTTTTCCTCAAAATCAAACAATGATACCTTGCCACTAGGGTTGCCACCCGTCCTTCATAGTAAAGTATTGTACTTTATTTGAGGCAATTGTACTTTATACGTACTTTTTTTTTGTATCTGGGATTAAAAAAAAATCTACAAAGTTTCTATTCACTATTCCACCGTATTCCATTCCACCTCAATGGCAAGCTTTTTTTGGTTGTCGAATTGCTGAGAACGCCGACTTGAGTTAATCTCGTTCCTATCTTGCACCCTAAAAATTTTCTCTGGCCTAGAAATAAGTAAAAATATAAATTTAACTTATTTTAGAAAATTTATTTCCTATTTTTTAAGCCATTGTTAATAATATTCATTGCTATTTTACCACTTGGTAAAACCAGTGTAGGTCGACCGGGTAAGTACCACCACCAAACCTATTTCTAGCGTGAAGCAGTTCTTGCGTTTCGTTGTAAGGGTGTGGTTTCCGGCTCACTTATATATAAGGCGATCATCTCAATCCACGGGAGTAGCAATGCATCTGTGACTGACATCAAATTGAAACCCTTTTCAATATGAATTTGCTTACAGATGTCCATGGATGGTAGTAACCACTTACCATCAGGTGGACTGCATTCTCGTTTGCTACTTCAATCTGATAAATAATGCTGAAAAAAGGGTGTAAATTCTAGCAGGCAACAAGAAATGTATGAGCGTAAACATCAGCAATGATTGTTTCGAGAAAAAGTAATAAGGGCACACAAGTGTTATTATGATGATGAGCTGTGGCTGGCAGGACGCCTTGAGGCCTTTACATTTTCGACTTAGTCCCCAAGGGTACCGCGCGTCTCCGACTGGTCTCAAATAAGACTCCAATTCTATTTGGGGTTCATAGCAAATATTCAGAGATATCAGTAACCACTCACTTATCAGTTAAATAGTAATTTAAGTAGTTTAATTTAAGTAAAATATATTAGTAATTAAGTAATTTTTAAGATTTTTTTCCAGTGTCCAGAAATATATATTTTTTCAAAGAATTTACAAAAACATAATCAACTTTTGAGATCCGCAATATTTTACTTACCTAACGTACGCAACAAGTCGTGAACACAAATTCTACCCCATACCCACCCAAACAAATTGGGAGCACAGTGAAAACGTTTCCTTAAAGAGAAAGGATTCCAAAGTCAATATGTAAGAGCAACTAACAATCCAATTGGACGGGTCGTGTCAGGGCAAGAGCCCTCAATTTGCGAAGTAAGATAAAAAATGGCTATCGAGCTAATATGAAGCTTATGCGATGGGATCTACATGGCGTCGCGCAAATTATCTTTTTGCACCCTTTTTTGGGTTACATCAGAGTTACATTAAAAGCATTATATTACTAAGGCGTGGATAGGCTCTAAACTAACTAAGACATTAGCAGTTTCGTTTTTTATGCTTTTTTATTTTGTTTTTTGTAGGTGGTAGAACTCTTTATGATTCGACACCGGAAGCACCACCACCACACCTATTTCTGCCTAATAACAACGTGTTAAACGCTGTTTTTTGACGGCAGCAGTTACTTACCATTACTCTGAATGCTCGTTTGCTATTTCCATCCTATAAAAGTACCCTATTTCTCAGAAATCCGTTCCCTTTTTGACGGGAGTATTTCATTATTTGTACTTGTAGCGGTAAACGAAAAGAACTCCCAGCGGCTCCGACCTAACACACGATTTACTTATTCCCGTTATACATTTCGAAGTCATACATTTTTGTACTTCAACATCATTCTCGTGAGACTATATGCCAGTATTAACGTCCAATGAGTATGATTCTTGATCTATCAATGAATATTTATTAATAATTTATGTGTTATGTACATGGTTATGGAGGTCATGAAACCGTTTGTGAGTCGACTCCGGAGGCACCACCACCACACTTATTCCCTTATACTAGCTTTTACTCGCGGCTTCGCTTGCGTTTTTATTTTTTTTTACAAACAATCATGTCTGCTAATTTTTCTTATTATTTTTTATTAAAAAGTATCCAATGTTTCTTCTAATACCTCTAAGAATATGTGTGCAATCGTTCATGATAATTGGTTGAGTAGTTTTGGCGTGAAAGCATTACAAAAAAACTTACATTCACATTTATAATATTGGTATAGAAGTGTGAAGCAATGTAAAGGGGGTAGCACTGTGAAGGTGGTAAGGGAGGCAAATTTATCCGAGGCGTTCCAACTGAGTTCTAAGGGATAACAACGCAACTGTGGCCAACCTCAGCTAAGACTCCAATCTTATTAGTGGTTGCTTACAGATGTCCATGGGCGGCAATGACCATTTACCATCAAGTGGACAGTGATCTCGTTTCATCATCATGATCAACCCATTATTGTCCCACTGC